>CBVK0100228394.1:0-25098 GCA_900067695.1 Picea abies
ATCCTTTGACATCAATCAATTACTTGACATCAATCAATCAAACCATTGGCATCAATGACAACATGATCCAACAGCTCTATAATTAAGATCTATTGGTCAATTCTGTCCTTGTGCATGTTAATTTGACCTCTGCACACTAAATTCGACTCTTCCATGTCGAATTATCCATGCATTTCATTGCGAAAATTTAGGCTTTTGCCCAATTTCACCATGGCCGTTTTGTAAATCTGAAATTCAGCCGATTCAAGACTAAAAAATGTTTAAATAGGGGTTAAAATTGGAACTTTTAAACCCTTGAGCTTAAATCTACCAAAATTATAGGAAAAATTCTGAACGTTTTCTTAGGGAAAATTTAACAAATAAATTGCAGACGCCCTATGAAAATTTAACCCACGAATTCAACTTTAGCACTCTATCTTTGGCCCATGTAGGCTCAATATTGAACCTGTGGCTCTAATACCACAATGTAGCATCCCAATCCCTGATCTGGGCCACGCCACACAAAATTTTTCCTCTTTGATACCATTTAATTAATAAATATTTGCTGCATATGAACACACATGCATCCTAACAACATAATTATAACAATATTACCATAACATAAATAACATAATTAATCACACAACATTAATAAAAAACATATAAAATACATTTATATTTTGTTGTAAATGAATGAGTGGCTACAAACCTCAAATGTTCCTCCCATCCATAGACTTTGTTGTTCATAAACTCTCAACAATATGTCACATACGAGCTGGGGCTAAAACTCCATCGGGGCAAAGGCTTCCTAAGCCAAACTAAGGTCTAAAAGAAAACATAATTAAGCTCAGGTCAAAGTTCCAACTCGATGAGCCATTCCCAACTCACAACCTCTCATTCCCCACAACCTGTCCCACTCCACGAAGTGTATCCCTTCTCTTCTCAATAATCCTTCGACTGTCCCACTTGCCTTCTAGGGATTTAACAATAGGATGAATATGAAGTCTCATATCTATGTAGCACTTGGAACACTAGGCTACTCCAATAATTTCAACACCCACTAGCCTATCACACAGAGAAAACAATTCCCAACAATTCTTTCACCTAGAGAGAATGCTCACATGCATGACAACCGACTTCTCCAGCTTAGACTACTGATGAATTACTAGGCACAATCAACTTCAAAGATCACCAATCATAGGTATGCATGATGGATGGAAAGAGTGAGTGAAATGCAATAATTATTGTGAGAATGGTGTGAGTGATTGGAAATTACACTAAGTTCCCACATTATGTATTCATGTTCCCAACTTGACACTTGCCATGCTAGGAACTACATTGACTCCACTTGATGATAAATTCCCCACTTTTACAAACTTAGAAAAAAATTATATCACATGCTTTAGACTTTAAAAATAATATTAAATTATTCCCTTGGCTTAGCCCTTCTTCCTAGACTCTTAGTCCCCTTTCCCTCTTGTGGAGTTCTAACCCCCCATACTCTTTTTTTCTATTCGGTTTGCAACAATGACGCATTTTATTAGTAAATCTAAGTGTGATTACATATTACATTTGATAGGCTCATTGGCCTTTAAGCACATAGGCTCCATGGCCTAAATTACATAGGAACTCTGGCCTCAAAACATATATACAAAGGCACTCTGGACCAAAATATCTCGGCTTACCAAACTATATACATTTACAACTGGGGATCAATCTGGGGGTATTACAAATTGTATAGGGAAATAAAGAGTTGTAGTATAACATAAAACCCAGGTGGTGAAGAGGAGAAGGTGGAATAGTTCATGAATGTGAAGGTCGACGAAGATCATTGGAGCATCAACAAAGAATATATATTACTTGTAAATAAAGTAGTTAGAAGTGGGTGATGAGAATGAAAATATGAGTTGCATCTATGGATTATTGTAGTCTTCCATCTCATAAGCATGGCCCATGTTTAATGGGATTAATCCCTATGATTGCCTAAATAGATATAGGTTTATGGAGGTTAATTAATGTATCCATTCCTCTATGGAATGGAAGGAATTTGGAAGAAACATACTATTGACCATTTATGAAGGAGGAGTTCAAGTGAAACAAGGGTTCCAATATTTTGTTGCCACACTTTACCTATTAGTCTCATTCTTTCCTAATACAATTTTAGGAGATTATGATTTGAAATGGATCAATAAGTGTAATACACATACATATGTATATATGCATGTGTATGTATGTGCGTGCGCGCGCGCGTGCGCGCGCGCGCGCGCACACACACACACACACACACACACACACACATGTATGTATGTGTAGACATACACATGTGCCAAAGACTAGATATAATTGAGAGATATTGATTGATAAGACTATCCCATGGGGTTCTTTTGATGGAACTTGCGAGGGGGCATAAAATATGTGTGATGTTGGAGGGGTTATATATTTAAATGAAAATCACTATATTTAATACAAAGACAATATGGGAAGGGGCCCAAACAAATCCACTAAATCATTGGGACTTCACTCTCTTACGAAGCTAACATTGTGTAAAGGCATTTCACACCTACATATATATGGAGATTCCTTGATGGTCATAAAATGAATGAACAATGAATATCATATACATTGTATTACTTTGTAGGCATTAGTAGAACATCTCAATAACATCACTCGCTAGTTCACAAAAATATCTTTTATTCATGTATACATGGAGCTAAATATTATGGTCGAGTGCTTATCTAAGGAGGGACTCCAATTGGAAGTTGATTTTCTTCATTTGGAGGATTTCATGGATGGGACTATCTCTGGAGAAATGATTGATTTATAGATTTTGAGTTTGTTTTTATTTTGGTAAAATCTCATAGATTATATCTCTTGCTTTGACTAGTTACAAGTATTATATTTTGGATGACTGTATAATTTCACAATTATGGATAGTATGGACAAATGTGAGTTTATGAGTATGGATAGATATAGACCATGATAAATGGCTCGTGTATGAGGGATACTATTTTGATAGGATTTACTTTTATTTTGGAGAAGTACTTTGAAATATTGTTACAGAATATTCATGTAAATTTTGTATCGTGCCAAGTGCACATGAAGAATGTTTTCTTCATTCTATTTTGGAATTACAAATGCATTTTCCCCTGTATATACATACCTACATGTATGTATGTATGTATGTATCTCTCTGTACATACATACATACATACATACATACATACATACATACATACATACATACATATATATATATATATATAGATAGATAGATAGATATATAGTGAACCTTGATAGATACAAGAGAGGAAATATCCCTTAACTTGAGAAATATACCCTTAAAATTTGGAAATATCAAATGCATTCCACACAATAATAAACACTAAAATATAAGAAGAACCATCAAGGTAACACCATCAAATACTCATCATGGAAGGTATCACTCCACAAGCCATACTTGCTACACGAATCAACATCCAACATATCTCAATGCAATGATACTCGGGTGTATTTGTACTTTTTCATGAGTATTCCTATGGGTATATGCAAATTACCCCTTATTATTATATTATCTCCTCTTAACTACCTAGTGGGACTATTTATTACCCATTAACTACCAAGTAGGACTATTCCATGTTTATGGACACATTACATTCATTATGCCCTTGGGTACTGATCTAAAAAGGATCTAGAGAAGGCTAAGAACAACTTAGAACGTTCAGAATCGCTTCAAAATATAGCAAAAAGGAAAAAAATCAAAGTTCCCAAAACTCAGTGAAAACAACATGATCACGAAGGGCACATCACAAGTTTTCTAACGACGCAAACGACTCGTCAAACGGAGTTACGGATCAAAAGTTATAAGCAGTCAAAGATCAAGTCAAGCTTGGTCAAAAGTAAAAAAGTCAAGGTGACACGTGGCACATCTGTACAATAGAGTTGGCATGGGATGACGTGGCAAGTAGACACATGGATGAATTGAGTGATGACAAGTGTTGGTTTCGTGGACAAATTATATGGTGCCACGTGGAACCCCTCCAATGGTTGGTGTGTGGAAAAGTTATATGACTCCGTATGAGTCGAACTCATGACCTCCATTAGCCCAAAGGCCCCACACCTCCATGCTACCAATACACCATACTATATTCCTTATTTATAATATGGTGAAAATTGTATTTGAGTTTGAAAATTTATATGGGTGCCAAAGGAAAGGGGCTAGGCCTTTGGCCTAACCCTTGATTATATGTTAAGCCACATGACCTCACCCCAACGAATGGAACATCCGCCAAACTATATAACAAAATTCTGCCATATCTGGCATGTTCCACCAGATGTAACCACTTCCCACCATTTTAGCAGAGCATGCCACAAACATTATACCCATGTGTTAAAAGGGGGAGTCCATGGGATTCGACCTCAAATCCTTGCCAACAACTTATGGCATAAATATAGCTCTGCCTACCAGCACATCAAGCGCCTCAATTATGACATAACCACCACAAATTTATATAAGAAGGGGGTTCGCTAGTGCATTCAGTACACACAGAGAGCATGAGAGAGGAGAACCGAGTGTGCCCGTACAGACTGTGTACGAACTGGGGCACGCTTTTTGAGATTTCTCCATCATTTATTGTAGGAACAGTAGCACGCAAACTGAGGCAGAGGTGCCTCTTGGGCCAAAAAGTGTCTGACTCAGATCAAGGCATGGAGACATTCATTTTTAGGTAAAACGATGCCATGAATGCAGTGGTAGTGTTAGTTTTCTGATTTGAGCAAAGCTTATGTAGCTTAACTCTAGAATGATGTATACTTATGTATTTTGCCCAATTCTTATGTCGAATTAATAAAAAGACCTACCCATTTGAGAGCAAGACCCGGAGACGTAGTCCACCATGGACGAACTTTGTTATCAAGTTCTTTGTGTTCATATTGCATGATTATGCCTCTTTCCTTTTGAGATTTTCCTTCGTTATGGTGTACTTTAGTTTATGCTCATTTAATACGATTCTTTAATAAGTCACCTGATGAAAAGATCAAAGATCATGTTTGTATTAGAGCAATCGTCTTTGAATTGAATTGTTGAGTATGAATGCTTACTAGGGCCAAGCATAAACATGTTGAAGGAACTCTTAAGACTTTTAGTCCCGAAGTTGGCCGTGCATCCCAAAGGAAGAAGATGGCAGAAGAGGACAAACGTGATGAACATGAGAAAAAATTTCACATGGTATTTTATCACATGTCAGAAATGGTCGAACGAATCTATGGAGATTACGAGAAGAGGATGAAGAAGAAAGGGAAGAAAAAGGAAGCACATGTAGATGAGTATGCTTCGAAAAATCAAGGGGCTGGAGGAGACCCTCTTGAGCCTCCATATTCGCCTTCCAGTTCTAGTTCTTCTTCCTTTGAGCATTCTCATCACTCTCAACATTCTAACCATAAAGCCTCTTTTAATAAACCATTATTAAAGCTTGATGTAAAGTTTTCTTTACCTATGTTTAATGGAGATGCTAATCCTGAAAAGTTAGACAATTGGATCCAACAGGTTGAAGTATATTGTTGTGTTCAACATATTGACGAAGAGGAAGTTAAAGTGCAACTGGCTTCTCTTCGGTTGGAAGGCACCACTCTCGTATTTTTAGAGAGCAAGCTACAAGACAAAAGTAAGTGTGGTAATGTTCTTTCCTCATGGTTGGAATTTAAAACAAAGCTAAGGAAGCAGTTCTATCCATTAGGGTATTTACATAAAGAAATGATGGAATGGAAAACTTTGAGACAAAGTAAAGGTCAGAGTGTACAAAGTTTCACAAAATAATTTAGGAAGAAAGCTCTAGCATTGAACATTCCTTTGGATTCTTATGAAACTTTAATGAAGTATATTGGCGTACTTCACAGTTATATTCGTCATAATTTCTCACGAAAGACTTTCAAGAAGTTTAAAAGGAAGGACAAGAAGACTGCTACAGTAACGAGAGAAGGAGGAAAACCATCTTGCACTCATTGCAAGAAGAGAGGTAATGATGAAGAACACTATTGGAAACTACATCCAGAAAAGAAACCAAAAGAGTTCGGTGGAAAGGGGAAGACAAAGACTATTGCTAGAGTGCAACAAGATCTTGGTTCCAAATTAGGAGATGATGGAAATATCACAGTGACTGGAGTACAAGGTAAAGATTCTCTTCATGCTAGTTCAAGTTCCAATGATGAATCTCATATTGATGAACAAAAGAGGAATGCATTATTTCACATACGAGTTGTATCTAAACATACTAAGATAGATACATTATTTGATCCGAGTTCCTAAATAAACTTAATATTCAGAGCACTTGTCAAGAAGATGGGGCTTGTAACGAAACCACATCCAAATCCTTATCCTCTTGGTTGGGTATGTGATAAAGAAAAAATTAATGTCACCAAACAATGTAGGATCAGATTTGCTATTGCTTCAAAGTTGATGGATGAAGTGGATTTGGATGTTGTACCACTTGATATGTGTGGCATAGTGTTGGGAAGTCCTTATCTTTATGATACAAAAGAAATCTTCTTTCGTCATGAGAACAAATACCACCTTACTAAAGGGGGGTGGAATATATTGTTAGATCCCACAGCATGAGGGTAAATACGACACTTGTTAGTGCAGGGAAAATGAAAAGACTCATAACCACTAATAAGAGATATGCACTCATGGTCATCAAAGAGAAGAATGTCGGGACATTCGACACTTTCCAAGGGTGTGATCCATCTCATAAAAATGAATTAATTGATATTGTTTCTAAGTATGATGATATATTTTAGGAACCAGATGGATAACCTCCTAAGAGGGAATTCCAACATAAGATACATCTTCAACAATATTCTCCTCTTCCTAATGTGGGCATGTACATGATGTCAATTGTGGAGATGACAGAGATCAAGAAGCATGTACATGGCTTATTGGATCTAGGGGTCATCAGGCCCAGTTCATCTCCTTGTGGTTCTTCGATCATGATGGTGCCAAAGAAAGATGGCACATGGTGATTGTGTGTCGATTATCGGGCCTTAAATAAAATCATGGTGAAGAATCAATTCTTTCTTCCTCACATAGATGATTTACTTGATCAATTGAAGAATGATATTTATTTCACTAAGTTGGATTTGCGCAATGGATATCATAAAATCAGGGTTGCAGAACAAGATGCATGGAAGACTGCCTTTAAAACTAAACAAGGGTTGTTTGAGTGGTTAGGTATGCCATTTGGGCTTTGCAATGCTCTATCAACTTTCATGCGTGTGATGAATGATGTATTCAGGCCTTTCCTGGATGACTTTGTGATTGTATATTTAGACGACATTCTTGTTTTTAGCAAGACTTGGGATGCACATGTAAGGCATATAAAACAAGTATTGGATACTTTGCAAAGGGAAAATATGTATGTGAAAATGTTGAAATGTGAATTTGGCAAGACTGCACTTGTATACTTAGGTCATATCATGGGAGGAGGACAATTGAATATTGATCCTTCCAAAATTCAAGTAATTGTAAAATGGCCTGAGACAAAAAGTGTAACCGAAGTTTAGAGCTTCTTGGGTGCAGTCTAATATTGGAGGAGATTCATTCCCAACTTCTCCTTTATAGGAACTCCTTTGCATGCCTTAACCAGTGTGAAGAAAACTTTTTAGTGGGAAGGAAAGAAACAAACAACTTTTAACATTTTGAAGGAGAAGATCAGTACCACACTAGTATTAGCACTGCCGAATCTTCAACAACCGTTCGAGATAGATATAGATGCCAACATATACACCATGGATGCAATATTGATACAATATTGTAAGACTGTCTTTTACCGCTCTGAGACTTTCAACCAAGACGTTGTTAACTATCCTACATATGATAAAGAGTTGTATGCATTAGTCCAAAATGTAAATAAATGGAAGCACTACTTGTTAGGGAAGGAAACAATTATACATACAGATCACCAACCCTTATAGTATCTTCAAGCAAAAACCAAGCCGCAACAATATCGACACTACAAATGGATGGGTTTTCTACAAAAAAATCATTTGGTAATCAAGCACAAGAAGGGTACAAGTAACAAGGTAGCTGATATGATTTCTAGACCTCATATTGCTGCTTCTATTATTTGGAAGAATACTTCTTTATCTCATGATAGCTATGTAGAACAATATGACATTGATGAAGATTTTAAAGAAGTATATGAGAAGCTAACCCATGGTGCACAGGTAGAGAACTATTGTTTGCAGGGAAAGTTACTCTATCATCTTGGGAAGCTATGTATTCCTACAAGTGAACGAGTCTATGTAATACGATAAGCTCATACTTCTCTTGTATCTGGGCATTTTGGGGTAGGAAAAACTATGGCTCATTTGTAGAGGTTTTTTCACTGGCCTCAAATGAAATCAACTGTAACTAAATATGTAAAGGGCTATGTGATTTGTTCTACTTGTAAGCCCACTAATAGAAAATTGGAGCTATACTCACCACTTGTCGTTCCATCCCATCCATGGGAAAGTATTTCCATGGATTTTGTAGGGGGTTTACCAATTACCAAAGGGGGTCATGATTATTTGTATGTCGTAGTGGATAGGTTCAACAAGATGTGTATCTTGATGCCATGTAAAAAGCAGATCACTGCTGAGTAGATTGCTAATCTCCTTTTTCAACATGTTTGGGTTCACTTTGGGTTACCCATGTCCATTGTCTCAGATCGAGATACTTGATTCCTTGGGGATTTTTGGCTATCTTGTGGGGAACGATGGACACCAAATTGACGAGGAACACTTCTTTTCATCCACATACCGACAATCAGACAGAGGTGGTAAAAAGAACAATGGTACTTTTCTTCGAGGCTACTGCAACAAGCATCCTAAGTTATGGGATGAACATATACCTTATGTGCATCATGCTTATAATCGAGCTTTACATTCATCCACTTAGAGTTCACCTTTTGAGACGTGTTTTTGGTACCTACCAGAGGTTCCTTTGGACTTGATGTATGGGCGAGATGCCGATGTGAATGAAGAACGAACAGAGGACAGAGCCCACAAGTTCATCCAGAGGATTCAACAGATACACCAGGCAGTCAGGGAGAAGTTGGAGGAGATTCAAGCACAATATAAAGCTCGACATGACAAGCACAAGGTTGATCATCAGTTCCAGGTTGGAGACCGGGTATGGCTTCATATCAACAATGAAAAATTGAAGGGTGAAGGCAAGAAACTAAAGCTCATCTGATATGGACCCTTCACTATTTTGGAGAAAAGCGACACTAATGATTTTTGTTTAGATATCCCACCATATATGCAGATTTACTCTGTTGTGAACGTAGAGAACTTGAAACTTTTTGAGCCTCCCATGATCATGGATTAGGATGAGGAAGTTTCAATACCTTCAATTGATGAGTTTTCACTTGAGTACTTAGATGAGTTACAATAATATATTATGCTAGAAAAAAGGACGAGGAATTCATGCATGGGTGATGTTGATTATCTTTGAGTAGGCTTAAAGGGCACACATCCAAGTAAGGCAAAGTGGATTGCGAAGGAAAATGTGAGGAGACTCTTCCCTCACTTACTAGTTGATTAATGAAAGCTTTTGGTGGTCCAAAAATCTCTCAGTAGGAAGGCATGATCCAAAAAGGATCCAGAGAAGGCTAAGAACAACTCAGAATGCACAGAGGCAACTCAAAATGCTCATAATGGATTCAACATACAACAAAAGGGAAAAAATTCAAAGTTCCCAAAACTTAGTGAAAACAATATGATCGTGAAGGGTGCGTCACAAGATTTCTAATGGCGCAAATGACTCGTCAAACAAAGTTACGGATCAAAAGTTATAAGCAGTCAAAGATCATGTCAAAATTGGTCAAAAATAAAAAAGTCAAGGTGACATGTGGCACCACTGCAACGGTGACACGTGGCATGTACGTACAACTGAGTTGGCATGGGATGATGTGGCAAGATAGACACGTGGATGAATTGAGTGATGACAAGTGTCAGTTTCGTGGAAAAATTATATGGTGCCATGTTGCACCCCTCCAATGGTTGGTGTGTGGAAAAGTTATATGACTCCATAGGAGTCAAACTCATGACATCCATTAGCCCAAAGGCCTCACACCTCCGTGCTTCCAATACACCATACTATAGTCCTTATTTATAATATGGTGAAAATTGTATTTGAGTTTGAAAGTTTATATGGGCGCCAAAGGAAAGGGGCTAGGCCTTCGACCCAACCCCTATTTATATGTTAAGCCACATGAATGCACCCCAAGGAATGGAACATGCACCAAACTACATAACAAAATTCTGCCATATCTGGCATGTTTTGCCAGATGAAACCACTACCCGCCATTTTAGCAGAGCACTCTACAAACAATATACCCATGTGTTAAAAGGGGGATTATGTAGGATTCGACCCCAAAACCTCCCCAACAACCTATGGCCTAAATATAGCTCTACCTACCAGCATGCCAAGCGCCTCAGTTATGACATAGCCACCACAAATTTGTATAAGAAGGGGGTTCGCCATTGCATTCTGTACACATAGAGAGCACGAGAGAGGAGAACAGAGTGCGCCTGTACAGATTGTGTATGGACTGGGGCACACTTTTCAAGATTTCTCCATCATTTATTGTAGGAACAGTGGCACACAAACTCAGGTAGGGGTGCCTCTTGGGCCAAAGAGTGTCCAACTCAGATCGAGGTGTGGAGACAATCATTTTTAGTTAAAACGATGCCACTAACACAATGGTGGTGTTAGTTTTCTGATTCGAGAAAAGCTTCTATAACTTAACTCCATAATGAGGTATACTTATGTATTTTGCCCAATTATTTTGTGGAGTTAATAAAAAGACCTACCCATTTGAGAGCAGGACCCAGAGACGTAGTCCACTAGGGATGAACTTTGTTATCAAGTTCTTTGTGTTCATATTGTATGATTATGCCTCTTTCCTTTTGATCTTTTCCTTTTTTATGGTATACTTTAGTTTATGCTCATTTAATACGATTCTTTAATAAGTCACCCGATGAAAACATCCCGGATCAAGTACCTCCCTAGTTACCCCATATTATCCTCCCTAAGTACATTACATTCCACCCCCCTTCACAAGTTTCATCCTTGAAACATAGGAAGAATCCACATAATATGACCTGCTAAGTAATGTAGCCAACTGGTACCATGCATGATCATTCGTCCATCCTAGTAAAATGTGGACATGGGGTCGAATTGTGACCTTTCCTCAATATTAATTCTAGTTTCTCCTTAGGTTCCATGTTGTCATTGTGCTATTCTAATATCTCCATGCATTACTTTTAGTCCTCCATGTGCCTCCACATTGGTTTCCTTTTTGGTTCCATGTTGATCCATAGTAGGTTTTCTAATGCTCATGCCATTGCCTTGATGATTGTTGTTTCTTCAGGTAGTGTGAGTGGTGATGTACAAAAACCTTAGCTATTGGTTCTTCTTTCTTTAACTCTTCAACACATGGTTCCTTTGAGTCATTTATCTCCTTAGCTTCTTCTTCTTTTTTGTGCCCTTTTTGGGGCTCTTCTTCATGAGATTCTATAAGATCTTCTTCTGATTCAACCTTAGCTATCTGTTCTTCTTTCTTTGACTCTTCAACATGTGATTCTTTTGAGTCATTTAACCCCTTAGTTTCTTTTTCCTTTTTATGCCCTTCCTAGGGATTTTCTTCACGTGCTTCTATAATCTCTTCTTTCGATTCAACCTCAGACTCTTCATCTGATGTGCTAGTAAGTGCTGCAATTAGTTTCCCTGCAAGGAATTTTTCAGGCATTGCCTTGGGCCTTTCTTTTTTAGAAATATAAATATCTTGCAATGTAATTTTATTTTTCTTGTGCCAAAGCTTCAAAAACTTCTTTTGCACATTAATATTAATTGTACCAATTGAGTCCATCCAAGGATATCAAAAAATGATATCCAAATCATCCATACCTATAACATGAAAAACTAAATGCATCATATATTTATCCATAATAATCTTCAAATCTTTAAAAAATTGATCATTTTCACCCTCAACCTATGTTCCTTGAATATGTTTTGCAGGAACTTGCAATCTTTTAGTCAAATTAACATTGATGGAATTATGCTTCCTAATAGGGTTTATAGAGATAATAATATTTTCCTATCAAATACATCCATGAACTTCTAATAAGAAGTTGTGCATGAAAATAAACCCTTGGTGTTATCTTTACCCTTCTTCTCAAAATGAGATCACCTGTCTAAAAATACCTTTTCATATTCTTAATCTGAAAGTGCCTTCATCTTGTCATGCTTAAGAAAACTCCATTGTATGGCCACATTACCTATTAAATAAATAGAGAGACAAGGTTTCCAAAGCTTAGTCCATAAATAATTTTTCTCTTTTATGTATTATTCAATACTAGGATCAACAATTTTTCTTGTAAAAAACATGTTCCTTGTGAAAACACAAAAATATAACTAGGGTTTGAAGCAATAACTTACTTTTCAATGGATTTGTTTTTTCTGTCGCTAGGGTTTGAGGTGGATAATGTTAAATGATCATAACTTTTGTGATACTTCTCTAATTGACTATTATGACCATAATTATGAAATGCAATAGCCACTCTAGAACTACTGACACTAGTTTGACTGAATTTTGGGAAATCTATCAAAAGATATATGGTTTGCAAATTATGTGACTGTCACAAGAAAAACCCTAAAACATTAGATTTTAAATCAGTTGTAACTCTACTTCCTAGACTCCAATTTGAACATTTTGTTTCTTTTGAAATCAAGTGTTTTTTAGAGAGGAACTTAGATATACAACTATTTTCTTCAGATTCTACATAGAATGTTTTAGAAATTGATCTAAATATTATTATCCTCTTTTTTCCTTAAAAAATTGCAAAAATAAAATAAAATTCTTCCACTTTGTGCCAAAGAAAGAGACATGATACCACATGTAGTAAACAATGATAGATAAAAGGATCAAAATATGAAAGATCAACCCTTAAGATTGAGAATTAAATCCTTGTATTCATAAATACCAAAACATTTACACTATAACGAAAACAGGAATATAGAGAAGGAACCTAAGGTAGGGTAACACCATCAAATACACCTTATGGAAGGGATCACTCCACAAGCCATGATTTTTATAAAAATCAACATCCAATATATCTCAATATAATGACACTCTTGTGTATTTATACTTTTTCATGAGTATTCCTAAAGGTTTATGTCAACTATCCCTGATTATTATATTATTTCCTCTTAACTACCTAGTGGGCCCATTCCATGATTATGGCCACATTACATCATTATCCCCTTGGGTACCTCCCTATGTACTCCATATTATCCTCCCTAAGGACATTGAGATATACATACATATACATATATACATATGTGCGTTGTGTATACACACATCTATTTGCATAGATGGGTGCATTTTACAAACCACGTAGGGTAGATATTGGCCTATGGGTTATGAGACCACTGCAAAATTGGGTAGATATTGGCTTGTGGGTAACAAGATGATCCCAATTTTATGAGCAGAAAGAAATGAATATAGATCTATATTATGAACATAGAGATACAATGAACAATAAAAAAGATACAGTAAAACTTGGTTTCTATTCAATAAAGAAATATGCTGAAACTATAAAATGCAGACTGAAACAAGCTTGCTAGAATGGTGGGCCCAAAAAACATTGTTTAGGGCCTCAAAACGGCCCCGAAAGTTTAGGACCTGAAAAGCTAGAAAAAACTGCCAAGATGAAAACTAAAGCTGTCAAGATGACATCTGTATGTGAGTAGTTGGAATAGGTGGGTGGCCACTGATATCCACCTAGATCAATCATACCCCCTTAAGAAGCAATGGTCTCTATTGCGTTGAGTTCCCCCATTAGATAAGGAAATTTCTATTGAATTTAGCCCCATGTGAACCACTTGCCTTGGTGCAGGAGTTGCCCTCCTTTGACAACATGATAAATATGAAACCTCTGTTGGTGAGTTCCCTTGACCTATGTTTCCATGATATGATCGGTGGATTCCTGTTCCATGCAGTCAGGGTTGAGCTATGTCATTGTCAACTGTTCTGCTACCTCTGAGGTGTCCAATAATGGTGGAAAGTATGGCTGAAGGAGCTTCACATTAAACATGGGGTGCAAGCCAAGGAAGGGGGAATGTTGAGCTCAAAATCATTGTCACCCACAACCTTGGTGATGGTATATGGTCCATAGCAGAGTGGACGAAGTTTCCCATGGAGCCGTACAAGGTATTCTTTCTGCAAGTGCAACCAAACTTTATCTCCCACTTGAAACTTGTGTGGCACCTGAGGTTGATCATGGCACTTCTTGTACTTGGCATTGGACTTCTGCAAAATATCCTAAACCTACTGGTGGATGTGCTGGATCCGCTCAATGAAATGGGTAGCTTTGTCATCTTTAGTTTGAGATGAAACAAGTCTTCCTAGGTGGCCGCAAGGGGTAGTGCAACATCTATGGGACCCAATGGTTGAAATACCAACCCCACCTGAAAGGGGTTGTGGCCGGTTGAGCTATGCATGGCACTTTTGTAGCTGTAATGAACATAGGGAAGACTCTCATCCCATGTGCAGGGATGCTTGGAATTGTACATGCGTAGGATATGCACGATCATTTGATTGATGACCTCAGTTTGGCCATCCGTCTAGGGGTGGAAGGAAATGGATTTGGTCAGCTTGGTGTCCAAAAGTGACCAGAGGTTCAACCAAAATGTGTTGAGGAATTGACTATATTTATCTGAGAGGATGGTTTGTGGTATCCAAAAATGTACCCACACTCATTTGAAGAAGATATTGGAAGTGGCCTTTGTTGTGATGCTCTTCTTGCAAGTGTCTAGAATTGCCATTTTAGAAAAACTATCAACCACCACAAAAACATAGTCATTTCCCCACTTCGTTGATGAAAGGATTGACATGTATTCCATTGAGATGGATTCCCATAGCCTTTCAAGATTAGGCATAGGGGTGTACATGCTTTGTTTCTTAATGGTTGGTTTGGAAATGGCGGAGACATTGCATGACCTGATATACTTGCTGGCATCTTGTCGAAGTTTCGACCAATAGAAATGTTTATGAAACATTGCCACTGTCTTTTCTACGCCGAAGTGTCTTACCACTCGATTGTAGTGGGATTCCCAAATCAGCTTCGCTCACTCGCTTGATGGAACACATAGATGTCCTAGATGGCACAACAACCCATCCTAAAGATGGAAATTAATGACAATTGTGTTTGCGGCCAACATCTGGTAGGTGGCGACAAAGTCAAGACGTCTCTCATAGAGTTGGGGCCATTAGGAGGTCTGGTGGCCGCATGAGTTTAGCACCATGGTGAGTGCTGCAACTGTCGAGTGACCGAGGAAATCAATGACATAGTTGGTGCTTACTGTCTTATAATTGATGTTGAGATGGAACTGCTACAAGTGTGTGGATCACTTTTGATGGCAGTGATTCTGCAATTTTCCTCGTGTCTGCATGAAATGAAACAACTTATGATCGGTGTGGATGACTGTCTCCTTCTCGAGAATGTATTGCCTCCACCGGTGACAAACTTTCATAATGGAGTACATTTCTTTGTCGTAAGTAGGGTACTTATGGACAACATCTGATAGTGTCTCAGTATGAAAGGCCACAAGGTGTCCATGCTGAGTGAGAATTGCACCCACAACATAGTTTGAAGCATCTATCTCGATCTCAAAGGGCTGTTGCAGGTTGGGTAAGTAGAGCACTGGGTTTGAGCACAAGCGCTACTTCAAATCATCAAACACTTGTTGTTGTGACATGACCCACACCAAATTTACGTTACCACTACCCTTGGTTACTTGGCTGAGGGCCCATGCAATATGGGAGAATCACAACACGAACTTGCAATAAAAATTGACAAGGCCTAAAAAGCTCTAAAGCTCAGTAAGTGTGGTTGGGTTTGGCCAGTCATGAATGACCTGGATCTTGGATGGATCCACATGCAACCCATGCTCATCAAGAATGTAGCCTAGGTAATGGAACTTGTCCATGCTGAAGGATCATTTTTCCAAATTTGCATATAGCTTGTGCTGCCGTTGAGTGTGTAGAACCTGCTGAAGATGTTGCAAGTGTTCCACCCAATTCTTGCTGTAGATGAGGATGTCATCCAGATACACCACCACAAAATAATTTATGAAAGGTTGCAAGATATCATTCATTATCCTCATGAAAGTTGTTGGGGCATTCCTCAAACCAAAGGTCATGACCAACCATTCAAAAATACTTTCTTTGGACTTGAAGGTAGTTTTCGATATATCTGTCTACTCTATTGGGACCTGATGGTAGTTAGAATTTAGATCAATATTACTGATGTATTTGTCCCCCTTGATATGGTAAAGAAGACCGTAGATTCAGGGAATCAGGTACATGTTCCCGACTGTGATTTTATTTAGGGCCTGATAATCGATGCAAAGTCACCAAGTCCCATCTTTCTTTTGCACAATCATGATTGGGCTTCCACACAGTGATGAGCTGAGTTAGATGTTCCCCATTTTGGATCAGTTCTTGGATATGATGCTTGATCTCCTCATTTTGTAATAGAGAGTGGTGATAGATTGACCCATTGGGTAGTGGTGCACCGGGGGTTAGATCGATTGAATGCTTGACCTGCCAATGTAGAGGTACCCCAGTGGGTGAGAAGAAGATGTCTTTGTATTCTTCCACAAGCTTATCCACTTGCTTCTTCTACATGGAGAGATCATCCGTAGAGGAAATGGATGTGGATGCAACCTTCCACTCACTTTGAGAGAGAATCACGAAGAAGACAAACTTCTTGGTCTGAGAGATGACCTTCCTACATTGCTTGGCAGAGATCAAGGAAATGGCAGTAGGTGGGACTACCTCGGGTATTCTGTACAATTTCTTGTCCAAAGTACTAATAACGTTGTGAGGCCTAGACTCATATAAACCATGACATTTCCATAAATAAGGTTGGCCCAAAAGAACATCACAAACTTCAAGGGGAGCGACATCAAACAATACCTCATCTTTGAGGGCTTGACGTCATAGGACAGTTGACACTATTGGATGACACGAAGATCACTTCCTTGGCAGAGCCATCTGATGGTGTATGTATGCGGGTGCGATGTTGTTGGCAGGGCCAACCACTTCACAACCTCCATTGAGATGAGGTTCTTTTGGCTACCTCTATCAATGATGAAGTGAAATAGAGTACCTTTCACCCACATCTGTGAATGAAAGAGGCACTTGCCTTCCTCTAGATCATCAGGTTCATTGGGCTGGATCTTGGTGGTAGAAACTATGGCAGTGGGTTCTGCATCAATAATATGTCTCCCCTTTTCTAGTTCCAACTCTGAGTCAGAACCTGCATATGATTCAAAGGCTTTCACCTTAGCCACCAATGACTGCTTTGAGCAACAATCAACAATGTTATGCCAGGGGCTCTTATAGAAGTCACACCACTTCCGATGTCTTTCTTTGTCTTTCCATTGTCCTTATTTGTTTGCAGATTAGAATGGTTGTCCCGAGGCTATCCATATTTGCTCTGCCCTTTGTTCTATGAGTTGGGGGTTCCCTTTCTTTGATTTTTCTATGAGGGGTTCCCAGACCCAAACTGCTGCGTCTTTTGTTTAAGATTTTTCTCGATTTTGACGACATATCGATAGGCTGTGCCCAAGGACGAGATATCTAGAAACTCTATTTCTGTCTGGATGTATCTATGCATACCACTGCGATACTTGAGCACTAGATGTCGCTCAAAATATTTGATACCCAACTTGGTGCGCAAGGTATGGAAGATATTTGTGAACTTTGGCACTGTTTGGTCCCTTTCCTGCCGCAATGTGGTTCATCTTGCATACAGTTCATCATAACTTCCAACAAGGTAGTATTGGTCCTTAATAGCATCCCTGAAGGACTCCTAGGTGAGTGCGACTGTAGATAATGAGGGTTCCTCTATTGTATTTTTCTCATAGAAAGTCTCCCACCAATATTTGACATGGGGGACGACTTTGAGGAGTGAAAATGTAATCTTTTCTCTATTGGAAAAATTATGGACAAAAAAATACCCTTCTAGCAGATTTAACCATTTTTCTACAACATCTACATCTATCTGACCTTCAAATATAGGAATATCAAACTTGATCTATACCTTGAAGGGGGCGGCGCTTGCGCTTGAGGAAGATGCGTCGCATGTTGGTAGCTGTTGAAGGATTTGCACGAAACTACCCATCATCTCGTTCCTTTGTTACGCAAGGGATTCCTCGAGCAACAGTTTGAAAGGATATCCTATCCTGCCATATTTCTTTTCTCCCACCATGGAAGGTTGCTTGGGCGTGCAAGAGAAACAAGCTCGAGACGCAACTCTTTGTACCTGACCTCGTCAGGGACATGCACTAAGAACGATAAGGAACAAATTGCTCTGATACCACTGATCCAGATTTTATGAGAAAAATGAAATGAGTAAATATCTATATTATGAACAGAGAGATACAATGAAAAATAATAGAGATACAATAAAATTTGGCTTCTATTCAATAAAGAAATATGTTGAAACTGTAAAATGCAGACTGAAACAAGCTTGCTAGAATGGTGGCGGCTTATCTTTGAGAAGATATGTGAGGATTGCGCTCATTCGCAAGAAGATGAGTCCAATGAGACTCCAAATGACTTTTTACATCAAACATGAATGCCCAAACCCTAGACACCCAAAAACCAAATACTAGGAGATGAAGCACCAAAAGTGATGTGTGCCCCATTGGGGTAAGTTGGTACCTCAACTTCTCAGGGTCGTAACTTTTGCATACGATCTCCATTTTAGGAACATGATAGCCTGTTGGAAATTTCTATCTGAGGAATACACATTATGATAACACACTCTAATTCTATGGATAATGTGACTTTGTCGGGCCCAAAAAATGTTTTTTAGGGCCTCAAAACGACCTCGTAAGTTTAGGATCCAAAAAGCTAGAAAAAAAATTGCCAAGATGAAAAGTAAAGCAGCTAAGATGACATCTATATGTGAGCTAGTTGGAATAGGTGGGTGGCCACCGATATTCACCTCGATCACAAGACCACTGTAACATCTAGTGGAATCCATTCCAACTGCCATTACTCACACATGTGGAGCTATCCACATAAGGATATCCAAGAGGTTTCTAGAGGATAAAAAACCTTGACCTTATCAAGTGTTTGGCATTGCAAAAATCCTAACCTAAAACTGAACTACTATAAAGAGTTATTAAAACCTAAGCCACCAAGAGAGAAAGGGGAACATTCCTATTGTATTATTATATTATTCCATAGCTAAGTAGAACAAATGAGTGGAATATCATAATAGATTTGTAGAGAGAGGTGCAATATCTTCCATAGTCGAGGAATTGTTGCGTCTATAGCTCTATGAGAGCCACAAGTTTGTATTAGTTGTAAGTGACATACATAGTAGAGTAAAGAAGGAAAGTTGATTTGTAGAATGTTGTAACAAGACACATGCGTATTAATCTCCATAGTGAGTAGATATTCTATGTAATTTTTGCATTATTTATCTAATAAAGGCACAATGCTTCATTTTGTTGAAGTTTTTTTTTTTTTTTTTAGAAATGGGGCTTTGAAGTTTTTTTTTTTTTTTTTAGAAATGGGGCTTTTCAAGATAAAATAGTGTTCATACTTTCTACAATATTTTATTTGTTGTAGTTTTGTAGACGATTTCACCAATTTAAAAGTATGAAACTTAGATAATTTTTTCACAACAATGTATACTCTCTTTTGGTATTTTAAAAGTATTAAACTTGATAATATTTTCACAACAATGTATAATATTTTTCTATTATCATTATTATTCTTTATAGAAATAGTGGATAACTAAGATTTGTTGTGAAGAACTATACATATCCACGATAATTTTTAACGAATCAAAGAATGAGTATTAAATCATAATATTAAGTGATGACCAAATTATTCCAATTTCAAGAAAATACCAAATTATAGCATAGCTTGAGCATATGAATATATATGTAATTTAACCCCTAGATAGGGTGATATGAGTGTTTGAAGACATCCATAGTGATGATACATGTAACATACTTAAGCCACTAGCTGTCACATAAGGTATACACAATGAAGGTTATAACAACCACATTTGGGTGGGAAATGATTCTGATACTTATGGTAATCTTCACCCACCGCTGAAAGTAAGATGAACCTATCCTTCCGATCATGCTTATCCCATATAATTCTTTGTTGACTTTAAAAATGGTCAACATGAGAATGATTGTGAAGTATTGCAACAAAACTACCTATCAAAATTTTTATTTGTCTCCAAAAACCTAAATAAACAATAATCTAACCTTTTATGACCATGTAACCCAAATCCTTGCTAGACACTATATGATATCCTCAATGATCAAGACACTAGAACATGTTGCTAGTTGATAACACATTTATCTCTATTTCATTTTCCAACGAGTTGTGATAAATCTATGTTTTATTCTATAATAATAATGTTGATTATTCATATTGACTATGGAGTTACTACATGTTTGTGATTTGGTCCATGATTTCTATAGATTATTAGAAATCATGACATTATCATGGTTATTATGTGTATAAGAATAATTGCATATGTTCTATATCCTTGTTACATTTGATTACAATTTTTCTAATGATAACATATTCAATGATGAATGTAGTGGTATGTGTGGTTGATATTGATAATGTGGTTCCTCTTGATATTATCTTGAGTTACATTGTCATACTCACAACCAATGATAAACATGGTGAGTGTAAATATGGTTATTTCATAAATAAATCAAATGCATGGAGGTAGATTCAAACTCTTATTCACACATGTATCGTGTTTGGATTTGTAATTATACCTATGCCTAGGTTGGAAAACAAAACAATAAATGCATATGGTCACAATTAGGAATCAACCATACTAAACCTTGGTGTATATGTGCTCAAGGTTGATATATGCAAAATAACCCATACAAAGCATATGCATATTGGAAACATAAGCTACAAATGTTTATACCTTCCACTTTGTTGATTTTCTTGTGATTTGATACAATGGATACTTGGTTGGGGGTTTGCAGTGACTGATTGGATATTGATGGTGAGGGTTACATGAGTGGATATTATGTAGTGGATTTAGGAGGATCGTGGAAACATTCCAAGTTTTGCTGTTCTCTGTGTGTGTGATTGTGCAACTACCATTGTAACCAATAAAGATCTGTGAGGTTAGTGTTTGGTGCAACAGTTGTTACAACCAACATAGATTTGCATTGTTGTGATTTGTGAAGATTCCGTCCATAATAAAATGCCATGATAATCTCTTCCATTTTCTGTACTTGTAATGTGTTTTGATAAGATGTCTACTATAAGTTTATATGCAAACTATTTTTCATGAGTAACCAACTATCTCAAAACATTGTTTGCAAATTATTTGATTAAAGTAATCAACTTGAAACACATTATCCTAGCCTACTATAATTGGGGACATTACAATGGTATCGAAGTTGGTGATCTTGCCAGCTTGTGATTTCTTGAGGCATTGATGCTAAGGAAAACTAGAGGATGAGGGAAACAACCCACCCCAGGATCAGATTCAGAAGAGGTAGAAGTAGAGGGAGTTATGGGGGATCATCCTGAAGATAGGACCATATAAATTTTGGAAAGCATATCTAATGGACAACAAAAATTAATACAAGTCCTGACATAGTTATTTTCCAACAATCAAGCAAACCAAAACTTGGGAGGTACCAATGGGAACAATGCTTAGGCCAGTTGTAGGGAAATTTATATGAAATAAAATTGAGACATCAAATCATCAACCTGGGGGCTCGTAAGCTTGTGAGATGTAGGTAAAGTATATGCAGGACTAGAACCTACTCTAATATATTCTGACAAAGAAATGATGGAAACAATATTAAATCTAGGATATATGGTGCTAACTGGGGCGTCAACACTAAGCCCCTTCACCACGGGTTGCAATATTTCACGATGAATTATAAAAACATTCATGCAACCACAAAGAATTATAGTGTGTATCCCCACCCTTTAGTAGGCGATCTCAGTTCTACCAAACAACCAAGGTAAATGCAAGAAATAAAGAAAATCTATGAGATATGGGGCATTTGTATCAAGGCTTCTTCAAGGGTTCCAATCCCAATATTTCACCTGCTTTGAAAGTGAAGTGTTCAAGGGATTCAAGAGAGGAATTTTGCTCATGAGCCATGGTCTTCTGCAGACAAGCACTGAAACATAAGCAATGAAAACTATTACAGAACTAAGGAATAAACATGTTGTTCTATGAATGAGAGGGAATATATTGAAGTCTAAATCATTATTGCTAATCTATGTTACAATGATAGGAGAAGGGGCAACGTGGGCTGATATGATGGGCCCTCCCAACTAATGTCACGCTACCTAAGAAACTACAGAACTAAAAGGGAAATTTCACCAAAACGTTAATCTCAAATATTAACTTATCACTTGTATTAATGAAGAGAATAATAGACCTTAGCTGTTACAGAAGGACAACACTCAACCTCCAATCCCATCCCCTCTACTCTGCTCATACATTTTATACAAAGAGGTAGGGGATGAATTGGAACCAATTCCTCCAAATCTAGACTGTCAATCATGGACATATTTACAAAATATTGCATTTATGTGTTTTTGGTAGATCTTGATTGAATGACAACTCAATATCTGATTAAATTTAATCCATTTACCACAAAACTATCTAAAAATAGGATGGAGTTGGTTCCTTTACTAACTAGTTGCTTTGTTTGGGATGTAGTTTGCCAATGGTTGCAACAAGAAAATACCCTTCCGAAGAACCGTGCGTATCTCCCAATCCATAAACGTTTTGGAGAAATTGATCACTGGAAACTTAAATGTGGATGTTCTAGACAAAACCCATGTCACATGTTTTCCATATTCTTCTTCATTTCTCCAAAAATCACACTCGAAGTCCATTACTCGATTATTCATGGCACAAGTTGTCTGAATTGCAAATCATGAGTTGGAGACCTCTATGTGAGACTTGGGCGTGAACCAACGCACAAAAATCATGCCGAGGTTCAGATATTTAAAACCCATGTGACCATCTTCCATTTGGGTGCACGCATATATGAAAACCTACAAACTTGGGTACTGGAGCAACTGGAGGTATGGGAACATAACCATCAAAACCTTCATCAACAAGATTAATCCAAATCCTTTCTAAATCATTAAAAACAAAGGAAATTATGACAATTAACAACATTGAACTTGTGAGGAACATTAACGTAAAAAATATTGGTAAATATGGTATCAAACATAGTAAATGGGTGCACGAATAAGGTAAAAAGAGACAACATGATGACATAAAAGATGTCAAATTGGTGAGCCAACATCTTCCCCATGCCTGAGGATTGGCATGTCGTCATGCCAAATGAGTAGGTACTGATAATTTTCTGACTTCAAAGTGATCCAGGTGGATATCGGTGGCCACCCATCTTTTCGAACTGGCTCAAAACGATTTTCTGGCAATTTTGGTAATTTACTATTTTTAGCAGTTTTCAACTTCTGGGGCCATTTTGAGGGCCTAAATGAAGGTTTTTAAAGATTGATCTTCTCAATGATAGTAGAAGTCTCTAATTGATCCCCCTAAATGAATCTCCTTGATGATACCTTTCCAACGAGCTATCGTGTGCCCCAAACATAGATTGTATGCCAAAGTTATGCCCTCGGGAAGTTGATACACCAAACTACCCAAAATGGGGTCCACAAAATTATTGGATTTTCATCTTATGGGGTTAGGGTTTTGGATTTTCTTTATAATAAAAATATCTTTGGAGCCTCATTGTAAAATCATCTTCTCGTGAATGCGAGTAGCCATCACATCTCTCCTCAGAGATAAGCTGGCTCTATTCTAGTGAGTCTTTCACTCTAACTTTACAGTGTTTGTACATTTTTGCTCATTAATAGAAAATTATGTATTATTGTATATTTGTGTTTATGGTTGCATCTTTTATACATTTCTGTTATATTATTTGATATCCGATATATCTCTGTACATTTATTTATTATATCTCTGCTCTCATTTCGTGTCAAAATATCTCTGTACATTTATTTATTATATCTCTGCTCTCATTTCGTGTCAAAAATAATCCAAATCAGTGGTATCAGAGCAAGCTCCTCTTGATCATTTTTTCAGCGCATGTCCCTGACAAGGTCTGATTATAGAAAGTTAGGTCTTGAGATTTATATCTTGAATACAATCGCTCTATCATGCCCAATAAAATCTCCATGGTGGAAGAAAATAAAAACGACGGAGAAGACTATTCTATCAATCTGCTCCTTGAGAAAGCTCTCACGCGACAGAGGGATGAAATGATGGAGAATTTTTCCCACATCCTTCAACGTCTTCCGATAGAAACAAGTGCATATTCATCAAACAACCATTTTGGAATCACCTCTCCTTTAAAGGTAAATGTTAATTTTGATATTCCCATATTTGAAGGTCAAATAGATGAAGATGCCCTAGACAAATGGTTAAATCTGCTAGAAGGTTATTCCTTTGTTCACCATTTTTCCGACAGGAAAAAGATCACATTCGCAATCCTTAAATATATCCCCCATGTCAAAAATTGGTGGGAAACTTACTGGGAGCAATGTTCCACAAAATATTATGGAATATATGGGGATCATCCCACTTGGGATATTTTTGTGGACGCGGTAAAGGAACAATATTACCCTGTTGGAAACTATGAGGACCAGTATATGAGATGGACCACACTGCGATAAGAGAGGGGCCAAGCAGTTTGGGAGTTCACCAATATCTTCCATACCTTGCGCACCAAGCTAGGTATAAAAGACTTTGAATGACATTTGGTTCTGAAATACCATGGGGCTCTACACAGATACATCCAAAGTGAAATGGATTTTTTGGACATCTCAACAATCGATGATGCTTATCGATATGTTGTTAAAAGTGAGAAGAATTGTAAGCACCAGAAAAAATGGGATTTTAGGTTTGCAAATAAATAAAAACCAAAGTATGATAACTATGGCCCTAACAAAAGGTCTCCTGAAAACTAGTCCAAGCCATAGGAAAAGAAGGGTCACAGGAAGA
>CBVK0100228395.1:0-25094 GCA_900067695.1 Picea abies
TTGTGGTCAGGAAGCCAATGATTGTTTTAACCAGCACAAGGATAGATGATCTACCAGAAGAGGTTCAAGAATTGTTGGGAGAGTTCGCTAACATAGTAGTGGACGAACTACCTCGTTAGTTACCACCAATCAGGAGTGTGAGTCATCATATTGATCTCATACCTGGAGCCAGTTTACCGAAAAAAATAGTGTATTGATTAACGCCACAGGAGAATGAAGAGGTCAAAAGACAAGTCCAGGAGTTGTTGGACAAGGGGTTGGTTAGAGAAAGCTTGAGTCCATGTGTTGTTCCGATAGTACTCAGTCCGAAGAAAGACGGAGGCTGGAGGATGTGTATTGAATCGAGGGCGATCAACAAGATAACCATCAGGTACAAGTTTCCATTGCCAAGGATGGATGACCTGATGGATTGCTTGAGTGGAGCAAATTGTTTTTCAAAGATTGATTTTAAAAGTGGTTATCACCAGATTCGTATGAGGGAAGGTGATGAATGGAAAACAACCTTGCTCTTCCGATCTCACGCCAAGGATGGATGACCTGATGGATTGCTTGAGTGGAGCAAATTGTTTTTCAAAGATTGATTTTAAAAGTGGTTATCACCAGATTCGTATGAGGGAAGGTGATGAATGGAAAACAACCTTCAAGACTAACGAAGGGTTGTATGAATGGCTTGTTATGCCGTTTGGCTTAATAAATGTGCCAAGTACTTTTATGAGATTGATGAATGAAGTCCTGAAAGATTTCATCGAAAAATTTGTTATCATATATCTTGATGATATATTGATTTTCAGCAAAACAAAGATTGAACACTTGAAACATTTGGCTACAGTGATGAAGAGGCTACAATAGGAAAATTTGTTGAGAAACATGAAGAGATCCTCATTCATGAAAATAGAGCTCGCTTATTTGGGATTTGTTATATCTGCAGACAAGTTGAGGATGGATCCAGATAAGGTGGAAGTGATTAAGAATTGGCCATCACCAAAGAACATATTTGAGGTGAGGATTTTTCATGGATTAGCTAGTTTCTACCGAAAATTCATCAGGAATTTCAGTGGAATTAGTGTAGCAATGATGGATACAGTGAATAAAAGACATAAGTCTTTTCACGGGACAGAAGAGGCTGAAAGGAGTTTTAATCTGTTGAAGAGGAAAATCACGAAACAACCAATTTTGGTGTTGCCGGATTTCCGAAAGACATTTCAAGTGAAATGCGATGCAAGTGGATTTGCAATAGGGGCAGTATTAAGTCAAGAAGATAGGTCTATAGCGTATTTCAGTTAGAAGTTGAATGAAGCGAAGGTGAAGTACTCCACATATGACAAGGAATTTTATGCTATCATCCAGGCATTGAAGAAATGGAGGCATTACTTAATCATGAAGGAGTTTATCTTGTACAGTGACAAAAATGCACTGCAGTTTGTGACCCAACAGGAGAAGTTGAATCAGAGACATGTTAAATGGGTTGAATATATGAAAAATTTCACTTTTGTGATTAAACATATTTCTGGTACTGCTAACAAAGTTGTTGATGCTTTGAGCAGGAAGTGTTTATTGTTGCAGGAATTCAAGGTCAAATCATTGGGTTTTGATGATCTCAGGGACATGTACGCAGGTGATCCAGATTTTAAGGAGGCATATGAAGCAGCTGAGAATCCAGTTCTCAGAGATAAAAGAAAATGGGTAGAATACATGATCCAGGAAGGATTGTTGTTTAAGGGCAATCATCTTTATATTCCAAAATGCTCTATGAGGGAGAATTTGCTGAAGGAGAAACACAGTGGAGGATTGGCCAGACACTTCGGTCATGACAAGACATTCACAAAACTGAATGAGTCATACTTTTGGCCAGGAATGCGAGCAGAAGTTAAAATATTTGTGGACAGATGCAGAATTTGTCAACATTCAAAAGGAAGGAGGCAAAATGCTCGATTTTATCAACCATTGCCCATACCTGAGAGGCCGTGGGATGCAGTCAGCATGGATTTTATATTGGGTTTGCCAAGAACACAAAGAGGTTTTGAATCAATATTTGTGGTGGTGGATAGATTTTCTAAAATGGCACATTTCATTCCATGTCAGAAAACCAATGACGCAACTCACATTGTGAACCTGTTTTTCAAAGAAGTCATTCGACTTCATGGCTTACCAAGGAGCATAGTTTTGGATAGAGATACGAAGTTTGTAGGACACTTTTGGAGGACGTTGTGGAAGAATCTAGGAACTAACTTATCATTTAGTTCAGCTTATCATCCTCAGATGGATGGACAAACAGAAGTGGTAAACAAGAGTCTGGGAGACTTGTTGAGGAGCTTGGTGACAGAACACCACAGCCAGTGGGACAACATATTACCATAGGCAGAGTTTGCGTATAATGACTCAATTAATAGAATCACAGGGTAGAGTCCATTTCAGATTATTTATGGCATACAACGGAGAGGGATTTCTGAGTTGAGGGATACAGAACTGAATGGAACTAGGAGCGCTAGTGCAGAAGATTTCACAGAGGCGATAAAGGAACTTCACAGTCAGGTGAAGGAGCGTTTACAGAATTCAAACCAGGAGTATAAGCGTAGAGTAGATCAACACAGGAGACAACTTCAGTTTGAGGTTGGTGATTTGATTCTGGCACATTTGAGAAAGGAAAGGTTCCCAAGAGGGGCATATAACAAACTGAAGATGAAGAAGATCGGACCATGTAGGGTCTTGAAGAAATTTGGGGAAAATGCTTATGAGATTGAATGACCCGATGGGATCGGAATTTCTCCGATATTCAATGTCTCAGATTTGTACCCATACAAAGTTGAGGAAGCAAGAACAAATGATGAACAGTCAGGGGTTCACTGGCAAACACAGATGCTAATTGCAGAAAAGCCACAGATAGAAAGCATACTAGACAAAAGAATTAGCAAGAAGACCAGGAGATAATAGTACTTTGAATACTTGGTCAAGTGGAAGAGACATCCAGTTGAAGATGCCAGCTGGGAGAATGAAACAGAGATTCAAAAGCATGGACAGACCGTGCGAGAGCTCATGGATAGGATCCCATGAAATTTTTCAAGCGAGGGAGTATGATGTGGGAGCATCGCCAACATCAAGAGAGCGTGGGGCAAGTGCCAACACATTTTGAGCACATGATAAATTGTTTAAAAAAATATTTTGAAGATTGGATGTGCCAAACTTAAATTTGATAGTTAAGGAGAGGCATACTTATATATTGTAAAGGACCTTGAGCGATCCGCTCTCATCCATAGTAGGTAGAAAGAATTTATGTTAGTAGGTAGCTTTGAATTCTCTGATGAGATAGTTTTAGGAGTGGAGGGAAAATGGATATAGACACCCTCATTGTGTATTGTAACATAAAATGAAGAAGGAGCAGAAGAAAAGAGCAGAGAAGAGAAGCATAGAGCTGTGTAGCAGACCCCATGTACAGAAGTTCTGAATTAATACAAAGAAACTGTGATTCAGACTCATGGTGTTCATATATTCTCTATGTATTCATATTTGAATGTTATTCTCATGAATTTTTTTCTCTTTCTGTCATGCAATTGCTTTTATGCTATGTATGAATGATTTCTTGTTGAATGTTTGAAATCTGAGAGGAAAGGGAAGTGAAATGAGTTTCAATTGTTTCTCTGTCTGAGTAAGAGTTCCTGCAAGGAGTGCAGTTCAATTGTCCGCAAGGAGTGCATTGACAGAAGGTTCAGATGTTCGTCTCTGAAAGCTCAGGAGAGATAGCGTTTGTTCTCATATTCACATAGAGGTGCAGACAGGCACAAGAGCCGTGAAAGGAGTGTGCAGGCCGAGGAAAATCTCAGAGTTTCGAACCTGAGCAAGGTATTGAGAGACCATTGTTGTAGAGCGTGCACAAGGTCGAAGAGAATTCAACACTTTAAGTGTTTGGAGGTTGCCGCAAGGAGTGCGTGCAAGGGTCTTCTTTAAGACTTGAAGTTGTGTGAAGGCTCGAGAAGGATAAAACCTTTGAAACTATTGAAGGCAACACAAGGAGTTGGTGCATATTGAGTCATTAGAAGGCATCGAAGTTGTGTGTCACAGGTGGATAAGCCCAAGAAGGAATCCTTGATTTACTTCACAGGAATCGTTAGGGAGAAAGGAACAAATGGTTAGAATCCCGTGTGGAGAATTAGCGAAATCCTGCCAGTCGTCCGATCTGATAAAGGAGTGAGGAGGTTACGGCCGCGTCCAGAGTTCAAGCTTAGGATATCATGAGCCATTGGATCCTCACCTAGTTACCCGTCAGCTGTCCGATCTGATAGGAGTTGCACAGGGTTTAAACCCTCTCAAGCGGGCGAAGGTCCCGAAAGGTATTGGGATATCGAGGCATTGGGGTTCGGGAAATCAGAAATCCCGTGGACAAGAGATCGGGTAAATCCATAGTGAAAACCCCGATAAAAATTAGATTCGTCCATCTGTTGGAACATGTGGCAGGGATCGAGAACCATCAGCATATCGAAAGTTTAGAGACCAAGAGTCTGAGACCCTTTGAGTCCTGAAACAGCGAAAGGATCACAGCCGTGGATCTTAGGAAGGACACATGTTGTGTGATTACCCAAATCGAAGATTCGGTCATCGGGACTCACATAAGTGAGTGTTTTGGCTTTGTAGTTGGTGAAGTCCGAGATTTAATCAGAACTGTCCATCCATTTGGGACGCATGTTGGAAATCTGAAGAAGACGGGGTTCGGCGTTTCACAGATCTTGAAGACAGGAAACACTTGCATTTCGGAGTTGCGAAGTCCGAAATCCTAAAAGAAGGAAAGCTCCATTAGGGGTCCCAGTTGGCGTCATCTCATCATAATGGGGGATCAGGAATCTCCACGGTGAAAACCCCGAAGTAGACGAGGATCGTCCATCTTTAAGGATGTGTGGCAACAATCTCGACTTTTCAGGGGAAGTCCCGAAAAAGGAAGTCATATCGAGAAATTGGAATTCGAGAGATCGAGGAAATCAAAGACAAATGCATTTCAGCATTTGAAATCGCGAAGTCCCGAGGGAGATCTGGAGCCATTGGTTTAGTAGATGATCATGACCGTTGATTGTGTCTAAGTCAAAAAGGGGTTCCCAGTGACGTCATATTGGGATTCGGAGAATCAGGGATCCGGAGGACAAGAGGTCAGATATTTTTCAACATCAGAAACCCCAAAATCCTGAAAGGTGATAGGACTGCGGTCATATAAAGGAAGGTCATATGGACCCAAAATTTTAGCTCGGAGACTAGCGAAAGTGGGAGCATATCGATATATTAAAGATCGGGAAATTGGGAAACAAAAGGTTTGTGACATTGGGGATTGTGAAACCTCTAATCTTGAATTTTTATTTTCCTGTCGTGAAGAGAACAACGATCGGGCCTAGAGGCTTCAAAGAGCCGAAAGACCTGTGGGTCAATTTTAATAGAGATTCCAGTGGAGAATCGAAGGAGCCACTCTGGCTTGAGAGAAAAACTAGAACGATCCTTAAAGACTGGGAGGTCAGCGCAGAGGCCTTTTCCAAGGCAGAGGGTGCATCTGCGTCAATATCAGACTAGTTCTGATGCTCACATACATCTTCTTGGTCTATTATAGGTTGAAATACGATACTTGCATGCATTTTCATATCCTCATTAAAGACGAGGCCAAAAATTTGCAGGGATTTCTTTTAATACGCTTTTTGTAACTTAATTTTAACTTATGGGTTAGATTATTACTCAAGGTTGCATCTTTTCTTCAAAATTATTGTTTAATTTTTATACTTGTCGCAAGCACCACCCTTATCGAAAAATTAATCTGTGTAATGTGAAAGTTGTTTTTTTGTTTAATTTACTAACCTTACCATAGTATTATTTGGCTCTTTGTATGGGGTTTCTTTTGAAAATTTTCTTCAAAGTAATATTATGGAATTATTAAAACCCTTCTCTTGTGTACAGTTTGTATTATATCTTCTCTCTATAATTTTATAAACTTAAAGGGTATTAATTTACAGAACTTAATTTAGATTTTTGTTTAGTATTATTATTTCCACAAGTGAAATAATTTCTCATATATGTCAACTGATGATGGGTCCCTTTGCTTGTGAGGGAACCCATCAGATGAAAACGCACCCACTTCCCTTCCTGGGTCTTTGGTTGATGGCTTCACAAGGCAGTGAGGGTACTCCTGATATGCCATCGAAATCCAAGATAAGTATATTTTGATTCTTTTATCGGTTTCATCTTTTAATAGTTCGTACATTAGTAAGTTACTAATTATATTCTATGGATCTGTTATAGGTTGGAAGAACAACCAATGCACTTGGTGAAGTGTGTGGCCTTTCCACAAAAGATATTTGGGTTCCATCTTCTTCCATCAGTCATTGTGTGTACTCACTGAGAGTTTTATGTAGTCCTTTAAATTTATGTTTAGACTAGTTATGGAGTTATGGAGTTTAAGGAACTCAAACTGTAACATTTTGGTCTATTGTAACCTATGATCTACTATATCAAATGTCTTATTTTTATAAATAGATAAAACATGTATTGAGACTGTTATTCTTTTTACTCAGCATAATAACATAAATACAATATGGTTCATTTGCACTTATATATATATATATATATATTACACAGTGGAAACCCACACAAACTAATATGGCTATACTGTTTACTTCAACATATTTTACCTCTAAGTATAATAATATAAGGCATGGCATCAATTGTAGAACATCAATAATAAAACATCAACAATTTGAATACACAGTTGAGATACATATCTAAAAAAGTTGATGCTAGTAAAACAAGTGGAACAACCATGTTCCACCCAACCGTAGAAACAAAACAACCATGATCACTTATCCTGATCACCCCCTAGCTAGACCATGAGTCCATAAGGGAGAATTGAATTATCCTCCTTAACTATTGTCACAATGAACATATCAGAAAATGATTTGCCTCACACCATATGTGCTCATAATAGAAAAACAATTCTCAATCCCCCAACATACTAAGCAACGTCCTACCTACCACATATTTTGTATATATCTTATGCCTATGTCTTTCCATTTCTTTCCCTCCTTGGGGAAATGCACAGCTTTACAAACCCTTGTTTTTTAGGGGCTTCTAGTGGTCAAATTCAACTTCTGCCACTTGTAAAAATCAGGTCTGAGTTAACTCAAACATGTTCCCCACTCATGGAATCATGGTCAGTTATTTTTAACCTAGTTGTTCCATTTGTCTTCCAGCATTTAATTTATTAAAAATTTGGTCTCATACATATGTCCAACAAAAGAGGACAATTGGGTAAGTCAAATATTTTTCCAACAGTCATAAAATAATAATTACATAATCCAAAATTCTAAATTCATATTTTCCATAAATGGAAATTTATTTATAAATTTAGAGTTTCCATAAATGGAAATTCATTTCTATTTTCAACTTGGAATTTAATTTTCAAATAAATTGAGGATGTCACATCATCTCCCCCTTAAGTAAAAAATTGTCCTCAGTGTTCAACCATCTCTCAGAATAGGATTGGATAAGATATTTGTATATCTTCTTCCAATTCCCAAGTGGCCCCATCAGGTCTAAAGAGCTTCCATTGCACCTTTACCTGGGTGATGGATTTGTTCCAAAGTATTGTTTCTTTCTTTTACAAAATGCATGGAGGTTCCGCTTGGAACTTACCTTTTGGTTCCACCTGTACCATGTTCCAATCAATGATGTGAGTAAGATCATGAATATATATTTTCAATAACGAAACATGAGAAACATTATGAACTTTTAAATTTTCAAGAAGTGCCAGTTGATATGCCATGGGTCCAATTTGAGTTAAAATCTTGAAGGGGCCACAAAATCTTAGCACCAACTTGGAACAACTTCCTAGCTTTAGGGATATTCTTCTTGCTTTGACTTTTAGATATACATGTTCCCCAATTTTGAATTCTTGATGTCTTATTTTTAGATTTGCATATCTTTTTATCGGTCTTGTGCCTCTTTCAATTTATGTTGTACCCTTTTTACCATTCTTTCCATTTCCTGTAGCATTTTTGGTCCCACCATAATCCTGTCAACTAGGTTATCCCAAATGATTGGGGTTGTGATTTTTTTTCCATATAATATTTCAAAGGGACTCATCTTAGTTGATGCACGATAACCATTATTGTAAGTGAATTGAACTAAGTGCATATACTCTTGCCACTTACTTGGTTTTTTTTTACGTACATTCGCAACATATCTTCGATAATTTGATTTGTTCATTCAGTATACCCATTTGTTAACTTGTGATGAAATTCAAATTAGTATCCAAACCTGCAAACAATTATTTCCAAAAATTGGATGTAAATTTGACATCTCTATCTAAAATCACCATTTTAGGAATTCCATGCAACCTAAAAATTTCTTTCATAAAAAAATCAGTGATATTAATCGCTTTGTAAGTAGATTTCACAGGTATAAAATGTGCATATTTACTTAGTTTATCAATCAATACCATAATGGAGTCATTTTGTCTTTGATTGTTAGGAAAACATGTGATGAAGTCCATTGAAATAAATTCCCATTTCCATTCTGGTATAGGCAAAGGTTGTAACAAACCTGTTGGATGTTGATGCTCAACCTTCACCTGTTGACAATCTAAACATTTAGACAAATATTCAGTTGTTTCGTTTTTCATGTTAGGCCAATAAAACAGTTTCCTTAGTGTTTTTATCATTTTTTGGTATCCTTGATGACCATAATATGGTTTTTTGTGCAGCTCATCAAGATTTGTCGTCTTTAGATCAACAGAGTTAGGTACATATAACTTGTTCTTGAACCTTAATAGCCCATTCTTATCTATACTTAGATCTTCTTTGTTCATACTTCTTTCATTTCCTTGTAATTCTATTGTTGTTTTGATGTAATTTTCATCATTAATGCTTGCAGATTTTATTATTTGTTCAATGTCATTTTCTGCTTTGCTAATAATTATTACAAAAATTCCACTAGTTCTCTCACTTAGTGCATATGCAACTTTGTTCTCTTTACCCTTGATGTGTCGTACTTCAAAATCGAACTCACTTAAAAAGACCAACCATCTCGCTTGTATTTCATTGAAATCTGATTGACTGAACAAATGTTTTACGCCACTGTTGTCGGTTAGTAACAGAAATTCCCTTCCCATTAAATAATGTCACCACATTTTTAATGCATGAATTAGAACTGCTAATTCTAAATCGTGAGTCACATAGTTTCATTCATGGTCTTTCAATTATGTGATTCATAACAGATAATATGTCCATCTTGTGTTATCACACCTCCTAATCCCTCTTTACTCGCATCTACACAAACTGTAAATTCTTTATCCAGATATGCTACCTTTAGGACAAGTGTTGTAGTTAATCGTCCTTTTAGTTTATCAAAATTGTCTTGACACTTTTGTGACCAATTAAAATTTATTCCCTTTTTTTGTAATGATGTAATCGGGTATGCAATTCTGGAAAATCCTTCGATGAACCTCCGATAATAATTGGTAATCCCCATAAATGACCTTATACCTGCTACATCTTTAGGAATAGGCCATTCCATAATGGCTTTAATCTTTTCTAGGTCCACTGCAATACCATCTTCTGATATTACGTGCCCTAAATATTATATCTTTATTTGGTGGAAATCACACTTACCAAATTTAGCATATAACTTATGTTCTCTTAAAGTCTCTAGTACTACTTTCAGATGCTCTTCATGTTCTTCTTCAATTTTTTAATAAACTAAAATATCACCGATAAAAACCAGCACAAATTTATCTAGATATTGTCTAAATATACTATTCATTAAGCACATAAAGGTTGTTGATGCATTAGGAAGTATGAATAGGATCACTACAAATTCATAGTGTTCATAACGTGTTCTAAATGTTGCTTTATTTACATCTTTGTCCTTTATCCTGGCTTGGTAATAACCAGACCTCAGATCTAGCTTAGAGAATATCTTTGCTCCTCCAACCTAGTCAAAGAGATCGTTAATTATAGGTAAAGGATATGTATTCTTAATCATCATTTTATTCAATTGTTGATAATCAATGCGCAGTCTCAAAGTTCCATATTTATTTTTAACAAATAAATTTTGGGCTCCCTAGGGTGAAACACTTGTTCTAATATATTATTTATCTAACAGTTCTTGTAACTTCATTTTCAGTTCTTTTAATTCGGTTATACTCATTCTATAATGTGCCTTGGACTCCGGGACATATCTAGGTACTAGATCGATGGAGAAATCTATCTCTCCTTGGGGGAAGGTCTAGTATTTCTTCTACAAATACATCTCTGAACCCACGTAGGACTGCAAATTCTTCTAAATTGGGTTTTCTTTCTTCTCCTAGGAGATTAGTTACTTGAACAACATATACTTGACAACCTTTGTTAATACATTTCTTAAATTGCATTGCTGATATTTTCTTAATAGAAACCAGTTTTCTGATTCCTTGTATTGTTCTGACTGTATTATTCTCATATTTATACACAAACAACTTTTCGTAAAAAATTAATATCACTTTATGTTTTTCTAACCAGTCCATTCTAATAATTATATCATAAGACCCCAAAGGTAATATGTTCAGATTTAAATTTGTACTTTGACCATTTATGTTGAGTTCACAATCAGAAAAAATAAAAATATGTTACTTTTCTTTTGGTCCCTGTTGCTAGTTGTACTAACCAGGATTTAGCATGTTTTACCTTCTTTAACTTGTTCAATTCTACTAAAGTTGGAGTAATATAACTTAGACTAGCTCCTAGATCAATTAGTATAGAAACATTATTGAAATGAATTTTCCCTTCAACTTCCACAATAGTGGATTGATGATTTGTCTGTCTTCCATCCAAAGATACATTGGTCTTATGCATGCTTCTACCAATGTATCCAACTGTTGAAGCCTCTTGAAGGTTATGGACTAAATTTCTTGTCATGGGATTTAAGCGTGGACAATTTCTCCTCAGGTGGGGTTCCCCACACTCCCAACATTTCAATGGTTCTTTGGGGTTGTCCCCTACCTTCTTGAATCCTAGATTAACTTGTTTATTTCCCCCTTGGGCATTCTATGTATTAGAATGATAGTCGTTCCTTTGAAAACCTTTTTCCATGTTACAGAAAGGGGATGGTTGGAAACATTTCTTACGCTAATTCATTCTATCCTATTTCTTGTCTTTCCATGCCTTGGTAATTTCATATCTTTGTTTGTACTCATCATAGCACATTCAAGCCTTTATAAACACTTCATTTAAAGACTTGGGATTTTCAAATTCAATTCAATCCTTGTATGATTGTGGTAGACAACTTAAGAAACTTTGTATATTTACCTTATCTTCTTTGATGTATGCAACAAACCTCAACATATCTAGGAATTTCTTTATCAGACCGTCCATGGCCATTTGTCCTAGTCGTAGTTCGTAAAACTCCTTAGTTTTTCTTTCGTAATAACTTTTTGATAAGTACTTCTTCTTGAAATATCTTTTGAATTCTGACCATTCCATTCGTTTTTCTTTCAATCCCCTGGCTAATTTCATGTCTTTCCCCTAGATACTAGCTTTTCTTTTTAAGTTATAGATGGTCATTATAACATTCATATTACTAGAGTAATTATAAATATGAAAGTATTTCTTAATGTCTAACAACCATGTTTCAGCTTCCTCACTAGTCTTAGATTCTCAATCGAAGGTGGAGGGTTTTATATTTTTGAACTCACCTTTTAGGTGGTGTACTTGTTTTATTTTTCTTCCTGTAGATGTTTTGTTTTATGTCATGTGTGGGTCTTCAGAAGAACTACCCTCTTTTTTTGTTTCATGACCAGAGTTCTTAGAGGAATTTTTGTTGACCTATTCTTCTCTTTCATTGTCTTTTGGGATCTTCTTTGTTACTATACTTTGTATCAACATTTCATGTATTTCCAGCTGGTCTTCATGTGCTTTCTTCAAATTTTCGTTATATGCTTTAAATACTTGTAATTCCATGATGAGGTTTCTCATCATTTCCAAGACTTGAGTGTTGAACTCCCTTCACTGTTACGTTATGGGTCTCTCGAAAGTTCTTGGTTTTGAATCTCCTCACGTCTCTCTCCTTCTTCATTTTGTGCTAACATTTTCACAATAGAATTTTTTTTTTATCTTTGTAACAATAAATATGTTTGGGAAAAAAAACTAAAGTCCATTATGTATAATAAATTTTTCATTACACAAAAAGGTAATCCATTATATATCTTAATCCAATAATTATATACATTGAAATTGTATTCCACTATCATTACCCATTCTATAATGATTGAAAGAGATTTAAAATCAACACATCATTTATTATTATGCTTCATCGTAGCGTCGCTACTAGAATTAAAATTATAACATTGATTTCTTAGTGGCTAGGCCTTTCAAGTTCCATAGCCCAGGAATAAATCAAGCGATCCAATTTATAATAGGTAAAAACTATGATTATAAAACATGTAAATGATATACTTCATAATCTCAAAAGTTAAACATTAGCGACCATAGGATTGAACTTAGGTTCATGACCATCTAAATCTAGGACCTAAGTGCTAGGGTTTATGACATTTTATAGCAATATACCATGTCAAAAACTTATGATAATCATATAGAAATATAGTCATAACCCTATTAACATAACCAATTATCCAAAGTTACATGTATTCATAGCCTTTAAGTGGTTTGTAAAAACATAAAGGTGGAGGATGTTAGGATGGTATGAACCTAGTCTATCACATATGTGTCATTCAAGATAGGTCAGGTCCATTAATGGTGACAGACCACTCGTACTCTCCAGGCTTGAAATTATAGGAAAACTCCCACTATGGTTTTTCCACTTCAGTTGGTTTCACATGGAATGGTATGGGTGGCGTACTTTTTGTTCTTCTCTACTACCAAGAGGCACGAGGTGCCATTACCCCCTCACAATTATTCCCCTTGCATATTTTTTCTCTGTGGTTTTTCTTCTGCGACGGTAGTATTGTTTGCTTTTGTGGAGAATGGTAGCATTGGGGTGTTTAGAAGGTTTTCCACAAGCGTGGTGGCTACTATTCTCAAGCTTTCACTCTTTGTGGATGGTAAGACACATTCTCTATGTATCATATTATTTACGCCTGTATTATTTACACCCAAATATTTCGATGAAATATTTTATTTAGGTTAAGAACGTTCTCTCTACAATGTGTTATCTATGCCAAATTGTTTTCTCTATAATGCATTATGTGTATTCAAATTCCCTCTGTACAGTTTGTTCTTTATGCCAACGTTTTTCCTATGCAATGTATTATTGTGTCACAATGTTCTTTGTGGTGTACAAACGTCCTTTGAGTAATGCTTCCTATGTCTGTACACTGATATCTCCTTGATTTTCACTGTCGCAAACTCCATGCTTTCCTTTGTGGTGAGAGTTGATATCATATGATAATTTACCCTTATACATTTCTCTCCAATACTCCTCTAGATTAAATACTTTCTCTTGGGAGCAAGTTTTATCATCTGGTTCGAGGGGTTTCTATGTTTATTTTCTACTCGCTCTTGGTCTCCAAAGTTCGTAACCCTTTTGTATCCTTCCTCATTTACCCATGGTTAGAAACCCTACTCAAAGTTTAAACCATCTGCAAATATTTTTGTTTTAGTTTCAGGTCTGTGCAGAGGACATAACATCGTCACCCTTGACTGGAGGATTATTGTGTAAGGAAAATTATCCATCAGTCTTGAGACCTATTGGGAAGGTTGTAGCTGAAGTCGTGCACTAAATAGTAATGTACTTTCATTCCTCTGTTTGGTCGAAATATTCGATTAATTTTCACTCTATATAAAAATGCACTTTGTATTTTATGGTGCAAGAAACCCTTGTTCGTTGAAAATTTAACAATGATGTTCCTCGTATATATTCACCGATTATAGAATATCTATGTCAAGAAAAAGAATGTGCTCCATCACAGTTAGGATACTTATGACCATTCGATAGCATCCTATGTTTCTTTATATAGAACAAATCCTCCCATGTGAAATTAAGAATCCTCATTGGTTTTAAAACACGGTTCCTCGATTCATCTCAGACTAGGTCTGATGCTTGCATACGTCTTCTTGGTCTATTACAGGTTGAAATTCGATACTAGCTTGCATTGGCATATCCTCGTTAAATTCAAGGCCATAAATTCACAAATTTTTATTTTAATACGCTTTGCATAACTTAATTTTAACTTATGGGTTAGATTATTACTAAAGGTCTCATCTTTCCTTCAAAATTATTGCTTAATTTTTATACTTTCCGCAAGCATCACCCTTATAGAAAAATTCATCTGTGTAATGTGAAAGTTATGTTTTGTTTAATTTACTAACCTCACCACAATATTCTTTGGCTCTTCGTATGGGTTTTCTTTTGAAACTTTTCTTCGAAGTAATATTATGGAATTATTAAAACCCTTCTCTTGTGTAGAGTCTGTATTATATCCGCTCTCTGTAATTTTATAAAATTACAGAGTATTAAGTTATAGAACTTAATTCAGAGTTTTGTTTAGTATTATTATTTCCACAATTAAAATAATTTATTAGATATTGATGATGGGTCCCTTTGTCTTGTGAGGGAACCCATAGGATTAAAATGCACCCACTTCCCTTCCTTGGTCTTGGGTTGACAGCTTCACAAGGCAACGGCGGTACTTCAATATGCCATCAAAATCCAAGACAAGTATACTTTGATTATTTTTTTTGTTTCATCCTTTAATAGTTCATACATTAGTAAGTTACTAATTATATTGTATGCCTCTATTATAGGTTGGAAGAACAACCAATGGACTTGGTGAAGCGCACAACCTGTCCACAAAAGGTATGTGGGTTCCATCTTCTTCCATCAGTCATTGCATGCACTTGTGGACAATTTTGTGTAGTCCTTTAAATTTTTGTTTAGACTAGCTATGGAGTTCAGTTGTTTAAGGAACTCAAACTATAACATTTTGGTCTACGAACTGTTGGCCATTATTGATATGTATATAATTTTGTCAAGTAACCTATGATCTACTGTATCAGATGTATTTCTTTTATAAATAGATAAAACATGTATTGGGACTTTTATTCTTTTTACTCAGCATAATAGCAGAAATACAATACAATTTGTTTGCACTTATATATATATATATATATATACCACTACAGATAGTATTACACAACGACAACTCACACAAACTAATATGGCTATACAGTTCACTTCAACAGATTTTGCCTCTAAGTATAATAATATAAGGTATGGCATCAATTGTATAAAATCAATAATAAAACATCAACAATTTGAATACACAGTTGAGATACATACATGAAAAATCTAATGCTAGGAAAAAAAATGGAACAGCCATGTTCCACCCAACCGTAGAAACATAATAGCCATGATCACTTGTCCTGATCACCCCCTAGCCTGACCATGAGTCCATAAGGGATAATTGAATGATCCTCCTTAGCTACTATTACAATCAATAGATCAGAAATGCTTTGCCTCAAACCATATGTGCTCATAACAAACAGTTCTCAATCCCCCAACATACTAAGCAACATCATGCCTCCCACATATGTTGTATATATATTGTGCCTAGGTCTTTCCATTTCTTTCCCTCCTTGGGGAAATTTGCAGCTTTAAAAATCCTTGATTTTTAGGGGTTTCTAGTGGTCAAATTCAACTTCTGCCACTTGTAAAAATCAGCTCTGAGTTAACTCAAACATGTTCCCAACTCATGGAATCATGGTCAACTATTTTTAACCTGGTTATTCCGTTTGTCTTCCAGCATTTAATTTATTAAAATTTTTGTCTCATACATGTGTCCAACAAAATAGGATAGTTGGGTAAGTCAAATCTTTTCCCAATAGTCATAAAATAATAATTACATAATCCACAATTCTAAATTCATATTTTCCATAAATGGAAATTTATTTCTAATTTCAACTTGGAATTTAATTTTCAAATAACTTTCAAGGATGTCACATGTGTTATGAGAAGTATAAACATGATATGAAACTCCTAAGGCATGGAAAGATAAGAAGCATGATAAATTGAATCAACGGAAGAAAGGTTTCCAACTGTCTCCTTTATGTAACATGACTAAAGGATTCCAAAGGAAGGACTATCCCTCTAACACATTTCATACACAGGGGGGGAATAAACTAGTTAATTTGAAATTCAAGAATATAGTGGATAGTCCCAGAGAACCATTGAAATGTTGGGAGTGTGGAGAACCCCAACCGTGGAGAAATTGTCCACGCTTAAACCCATCAATAAAAACTTCAGTCTGCAATCTTCAAGAGGCTTCAACATTTGGAAATATTGGCATAAGGATTCATAAAATCAATGCAAATTTGGATGGCAGGAAAGAAAAGCATCAATCCACTATTGTGGAAGTTGAAGGTAAAATCCATAACAATAATGTATCTATACCAATTGACCGAGGAGCTATTTTAAGTTATATTACCCCAACCTTAGTAGAATGGAACAAGTTAAAGAGGGTAAAACATGTTAAATCTTGGTTAGTACAATTAGCAACAGGGACAAAAAGAAAGGTAACATAATTTGTTTCTGATTGTTAACTCAATATAAGTGGTCAGAATACAAAGTTAAATCTAAACATGTTACCTTTAGGGTATTATGACATAATTATTGGAATAGACTAGTTATAAAGGCATAAAGTGATACTGAATTGTTTTAAAAAGTCATTTGTGTACAATGATGAAAATAATACGGCGAGAACAATACATGGAATCAAAAAACTAGCTTCTGTTAAACAAATATTAGCAATGCAATTCAATAAATTTATTAATAAGGGTTGCAAAGTATATGCTATTCAAGTAACCGATATTTTGGGAAAAGAAAGCAAACCAAGTTTGAAGGACTTTGCAGTCCTTTGGGGATTTAAAGATATATTCATAGAAGAGATACCAGAACTACCTCCAAGTAGAGAAATATATTTCTCTATTGATCTACTACCTGGATCTGACCCAGTATCAAAGGAACCTTAAGGAATGAGTATTCCTAAAGCAACAGAACTAAAAATTCAGTTACAATAACTGTTAGATAAAGAATACATCAGACCAAGTGTTTCACCATGGGGAGCTCTAGTTCTGTTTGTTAAAAAGAAAGATGGAATGCTAAGATTGAGTATTGATTATCATCAATTGAATAAAATGAAGTTTAAAAACATCCACCCTTTACCTAGAATTAACGATCTCCTTGATGAGGTTGGAGGAGAAAAAATATTCTCTAAGATAGACTTGAGATCTGGCTATCACTAGTTAGGATAAAGGACGAAGACGTAAACAAAACAACATTTAAAACACATTATAGACATGATTAATTTGTAATGATTCCATTTGGACTTACTAATGCACCAACAACTTTTATGTGCTTGATGAACGGTAATTTAGCTAGTGTTTGGATAAATTTGTACTGTTTTGTATCGATGATATATTAATATATTCAAAAACTAAGTAAGAACATGAAAAACATTTGAAAATAGTATTACAGACTCTAAGAGAACATAAATCGTATGCTAATTTTGATAAATGTGATTTTTACCAAAGGAAAATACAATATTTAGGGCATGTAATATCAGAAGACGGTATTGCAGTAAACTCTGAAAAAATAGATCCATTATGGAATGGTCTATTCCTAAAGACGTAGCATACATAATATCATTCATGGGAATTATCAGCTATTACCAGAGGTTTATCGAAGGATTTTCCAAAATTGCATATCCTATTACATCACTGCAGAAAAAGGGAATGAAATTTAATTGGTCTCAAAAATGCCAAGACGGTTTTGATAAATTGAAGGGAGTTTTAACTACAAAGCCAATCCTTAAGGTGGAAGACCCATATAAATATTTTACAGTTTGTGTGGATGCAAGTAAAGATGGTTAGGAGGATTACTAACACAGGATGGACATGTCATTTGTTATGAATCACGCAAATTAAAGGAACATGAAAGAAACTACGTAAATCACGATCTAGAATTAACAATTGTAATTCATGCATTGAGAATGTGGCAGCATTATTTAATGGGAAGAAAATTTAAATTACTAAAAGACAATAGTGGTGTAAAACACCTGTTCAGTCAACAAGATCTCAATGCAAGACACATGAGGTGGTTGGCCTTTCTAAGTGAGTTTGATTTTGAAGTGCGACACATCAAGGGAAATGAAAATAAAGTTATAGATACACTAAGTCGGAGAACTAATGAGTTATATGAAGCAATTATCAATAAAGAAAAAAATGAAATTAAGGATAGAATTAAATCTGCAAGTAGAAATGATGAAAAATACATCAAAACAACAGAACAATTGCAAATAAATGAGTTAAATCTGCACAGTAGATCTCATCTCAGTATAGATAAAAGTGGGTTGTTAAGGTTCAAAAGTAGGTTATATGTACCTAATTCTCCTAAATTGAAGATGATGATTCTTGATGAGCTGCACAAAATTCCATATTTCGGTCATCGAGGACACCAGAAAATGATAACCTCTTTAAGAAAATAGTTGTATTGGCCTAATATGAAACGTGAAACAGTTGAATACTTGTCTAAATGTTTAGATTGTCAAAAAGTAAAATTTGAGCATCAACATCTGACAAGTCTTTTACAACCTATGCCTATACCAGAAGGAAATGATAAATTATTTCAATGGACTTCATTACAGGTTTTCCTAAGACTCAAAGACAAAACGACTCAATTATGGTAGTGATTGATAAGGTAAGTAAGTCTGCACATTTTATAGTGTGAAATATACTTACAAAGTGATTAATATTCCTGAAATTTTTATGAAAGAAATATTTAGGTTGCATGGGATTCCTACGATGGTGATTTCATATAGAGATGTTAAATTTACATCCAATTTTTCGAAAGAATTGTTTGCATCTTTGGTTACTAATTTGAATATCAACACAAGTTACCATCCACAAATGGATGGGCAAACATAACGTACGAATCAATTTATTGAAGATATGTTAAGAATGTATGTAAGAACAAAACCAGCTAAGTGGGAAGAATATCTACATTTAGTTGAATTCACATACAAGAATGGGTATCAAGCATCAGCTAAGATGAGTCCCTTCGAAGCTTTATACAGAAGGAAATGTACAACCTCAATCAGTTGGGATGATTTGGTTGACAGGATTATGGTTGGACCATAAATGCTCCAAGAAATGGAAAATATGGTCAAAAGGGTACAACAGAACTTTAAAGTGGCACAAGATCGACAAAAAATATATGCATATCTAAAAAGGATACATCAAGAATTCAAAATTGGAGAGCATGTATATCTCAAAGTTAAAGCAAGGAGAAGCTCCCTAAAACTAGGAAGTTGTTCCAAGTTGGCACCAAGATTTTGTGGTCCTTTCGAGATCTTAACTCAAATCAAACCAGTGGCATATCAACTAGCACTCCCTACAAATTTAAAAGTTCATAATATTTTTCATGTTTCATTATTAGAAATATATATTCATGATCCTACTCACATCATTAATTGGAACATGCTGCAGGTGGAACAAGAAGGTGAGTTCCAAGAAAAACCTTTATGCATTCTAGACAGGAAATAAGCAATACTTCAGAACATAGTCATCTCCCACGTAAAAGTGCAATGGAAGCACTTTAGTCTTGAGGAGGCCACTTGGGAGTTGGAAGAAGAAATGTTTAAATCTTATCCAATTTTGTTCCAAGAGATGGCTTGAACACTAAGGACAGTGTTATACTTAAGGGGGAGAGGAAGTGATATCCTCAAATTATTCAAAAATAAATTATTTCAAAGTTGTTGTTCTAAAAATAAATTTCCATTTAAGGAAATTCGAATTTTAATTTGTGGAAATATATAATTGTGATTTTTATGATTGTTGGAAAAAAAAATTACTTGCCAACTATCCTCTTTTGATGGACACATGTATGAGACAAACATTTTAATAAATTAAATGCTAGAAAATAGATGGAACATCTAGGTTAAAAGTAGTTGACTATGAATCCATGAGTGGGGAACATGTTTGAGTTAAATTAGAGTTGATTTTTACAAGTGTCATAAGTTGATTTATGTCACTAACAGCCCCTAAAAATCAGGAATTTGTAAAGATGTGAATTTCCGGAGGGAAAGGAATGGAAAGTGCTAGGCAATGGAAAAATGAGATATATACAACATATGTGGGAGGTAGGGCGTTGTTTAGTATGTTGAAAAAATAACTATTTGTTGTTATGAGAACATATCGTGTTAGGAAAGTGAATTTCTGAACTGTTCTGAGAGATAGTGGCTAAAGAGTGATGCACAATTTTCTCTTATGGAGTCATGGTCAGGATAGGGGGTGATGAGGACAAGTAATTGTGGCTATTCTGTATCTACGGTTGGGTGGAACATGCTTGTTCCATTTGTTTTCCCAGCATAATTGTTTCATATATGTATCTCAATTGTTTACCTTTCATTCTATTGAAGTATTGAATGGTTGATATATATATGTAAGTAATGATCGATCTAGGTATGCCTCATGGTCCATAGTATATTGATTGATTTACATTCGTATACAAATGTAGATAAGTTGTTTATTTATTGATATGTATCTAGATGCAGAACCACATATATGTTACAGAATTGTGTAGACTACATATTGGAGTTTCTTAGATATATGTTAGTATTTCATGTTGGATTTGACTTGCTTTTAGCTATACAAGTTGTATTTAGGCTACAAAATTTATCTACATATATAATTGTGTAGGTACTGAAGCTAAATAGTCTCCTTAGGGAGATCTCTCATCATGAAACTAACTACTTCAGAAAAGGAAAACAAGTGAAACCAAAATGACTAGATTGTATCGAAGACAATAATAAGTAAACTATCTATTTCTTACTTCTTCCAATACATTGTCTTTAGAACTAGTGGAGTGAGGAAAGACCCATGCAATAAGAATTGAGTAAATAAACAAGGGAATTAAAATTCTTGTACATATATATTAACACAAATGATTATCTCAAACAATAGGTCTTAGAGATCAATATTGCGAATTATATCTTTGCAGTTTGTTAGGCCACTAGTTTGTTAGGCCACTATTGTATGACAACATGGCCTTGAAGTTTTCTTTCAAAGTAAAATATTCACACAAATGGGGTTATACATTCCCAAATAACTTATGTTAACTTTAAAAAAATAAGAATCAACATAGACTCTCTATAACAGATCTCGTGAAGAACAAAAGTGAGTACAAATATCTTGTTTGATATGTGGAAGAGTATTTCAGTAAAAGGCCAGATTAATGGAAACTGAGTACCTTTTAGTTGTATGGAAGCCCTTGTATGGAATCCCCCTTCTTGAAATTGAAACCATACAACTTAACCTGCAAAATGGAAACAAGAAGTGTTACTATCTTCTCAAATTATTTTGAAAGAAAAAAAAGAAAGAAAGAGAAAGAGTGTAAACTTATGTTGGGCCAGAATTTAGTTCTGGTTGATTTCCCCTTGTGAGTTAAGTTTGGTCCGCAACCTGAGAGGATAAGGATCCTTGTAAATGTATAATGGGTTCCATAGCAATAAAAATGGACCCATCATCAAACTCGTATCCATATAAATGAATTCGAAAACTATGAAATTAAAACTAGATACAAATAACATAGGTCATTTACTTTTATTTCAATTATCAATCAATCTCATATGTGCTTCGGGAAGTTCTTTAAATACAAATATCATAGGTTACCACGAATTTAATTATTGCATTATAAAGAGGAAAGTATATCTGATTACATTATATCAAGAATCAAATAAAGTAATTACAGAGACTATTTATAGAGACGACGATAGAATTTAAAAGAGTAATATATATCAATGCTTCCTCAGAGAACAAACAGATCCCTTAACATAGGGTAATCAAATATCAAATGAAGTAATTACAGAGACAGCTATAGAAATTAAAAGATTCAAAACTATCAACGTTTCCACACCGAACAGACAGATCCGTTAACATAGGGTAACTTCACATAGTGTCAAGCTTATTGTGTATTTGTGAATATAACGGTGCTGAGGGTTACAATAAACTTCAAGAAAACAACAAGAGAACCCAAGACAACGATATTTGACGGGAAAACTAGAAATTTGTTATCAAAATGATTTGGGTATTGTCCCTTCACTAGAGTTTATATGATACGGTTATGCAGAGTTATCAAGAGTAAATTAAACATTGTTAAGGAAGAATTCCTAAATTATTTTATGGGACTCCTTTCCATACACAAAATCTCCATTTATATAGCTTACAGAACCATTAATACGCACCTTCTCGAGCTTAAGCCAAGAATGATAAATCGTATGATATGTGGTTCTGTACAAGCAAATAGAAAGAACAACTATAATTCCTTCGAGCAAATAAAACTAAACACAAGAATGTAACTACCTACGGTGAGTTGTGCAAAAACCCTTCAGGAAATAGAAAGGTATCAGATGATCCCCTCGTTATGTCTGGAGTGCAGAAATGAGGCAATGGGTCCCTCAGCTGTGAAATGTTTCCAAGTGGTTACATCCCAGTAAGCTACTGATATAATACATTACATTTTAACCTTAATACTTGGAACAGAGACATGTCCACCATATGGTCTTGACCATTTTTTCTAGGGTGGAGACGAAGCATTACTCCACATATTTGGATATTGTTCATTGGTGGACCTTTAAAAATCATAAATAAAAAGGAAATAGACTGAATAATCCTAACAGAGAAGATGAAAATTCTACCCATAATTTCTGTTTCGAACAATTAAGTATCAACAGTGAGAAGTCTTACCTGGTTTTTGAAGTGTTTCAACTCTTACAGTCGCCATGGCTGGCTATTGCATCTATCTACATCAGGGAAGAACTCTAATTATGTTGTTCTACAAAGTAACCAAGTCACAAGGAGTAGCATTTGTGGAGGAAAGCTTAGTGAAACAATGTAATAAGTTCTAGTTTGAATGAGTGTTATGGTGTCTCAAGCCCATCACTCGTAGTGAGAGAATAACATAGTACACCTCCCGAGTTTCCATTTGAAATCCATGAAGTGGAGGGCCTGCATTGGTTAGGTCCTTGAACCGTTAGAACTCGCGGGTACATGGTAAGTAGACCATGTATTATGTGATTATGTTACACCTTTAATGTGTTTAAAGAACAGTGTCAACTTCATAAACTTCCTAGTACAAGTTTGATTTGTCACCCGCTTGCTCATTAAGAGCCACCATATCCCTTGCATCGTTGGGTAATGGAACATGGGGATTTTAGTTAAGACATGGGTGTCACATGTGTTGGTTAATCCTAATACTAACTATGATATCTCAACATGATGTCCCATAAACATGACCTTTGATTAAAGTACCTTATGTGCTCCTTGTTTAAGTTGTATGTATGTCTTATTGTTTAAGTTTATAAATAAATTAATATGGGAAGAACCTTTATGCACTACAAGAATAGCATAAGAATGATATGAGAAGATATCTTTATTATTCCTCTTATGGATAGCTTTATTAACAAAGTGTTTGAGTTGAAATCAAAGTAATGAGTCGGATAATGAATGGTTGAAAAAAATTGGTTCGACCTATATTGTAATTGACAATAAGACTAAAGTTTCCCCTCCTTCAATTTCTTTTTTTAGTAGAAACTTTTGGGGTTCATTACAATTGTAGAGGAGTGTCATAATGATAAAACCAATCTCCTTTGTTGTTTGTTGATTTTAGAAAATATTTTGACACTATGCCTAGATCTAACCTCTCAAATAGGTTAGAAGAGCTTAAAGTCCCTTTCGAACTAAGAGTTGTTTCATTAAGGCTATATGAGAAAGTTATTGTCAAGTTTAATAAGACTAAAGGATGGTGAGAAGAAATTGATTGTAATATAGGAGTCAAGCAAGGTTTTCCCATATCCCCTATCCTTTTTAGCATCTATATTGATAAGTTAGAAGATTGTTTGGAGGACGCAAGTTGTGCTGGCCAGACTCTCACTAGCATAGTCATCATCCTCCTTTATTCTGATGATATTGTTCTTTTGGAAAAGAATCCCTATGACCTAGGTAAGAAACTAATAACCCTCAAATGCGTATGTTATAGCATGGGCATGACTATGAATACTAACAAAATAAATGTTATGATAATCAAGTCCAAAAGGATCACCTATGATACTTTTTTTTATGACAAAAATAGCTTGGAGGAAGTGCCTTCATATAAGTATCTTGGAATAGATATCCACCACAAGCTTAATTGGAACAATAGTGTTGAAAAATGGATAAATAGAGGGTGGAAATCTTATTATGGACTCAAAAACAATTTTAAATCAGCATACCTTTACCTTTGGGATTAAAAAAAAAAAACTCCTCTTTCACACTCTAGTCACTCCAGTCATCTTATATGGATATGAATTTTGGGGTTGCATTACATCTAGAGAATCCTAGAGAAAGATAGAACAACCCAAAATAATTTTATAACTTATAATCTCAAAATTAAGGGAAATACACCATATATTATCATCCTCATAAAAGCAAGTATTTCCCCCATTGAGGGGATTTCTATGATTAGATACCTAACGTACAAGAACAAGATAAAAAAACATGGATGACGAGACACTCCCAAAAATTGGTTCAAACTCTATCCAAAACCACTAGTGGATCAAGTGGGGATGGCATAAATATGCTAAATATTAGCTAAATCATTAGGGAATACAAGTAGAAGCCATCATGCAAAATATTGATAATATTACAAATATTATCATTTGTAAATTTAAGGAGAATATGTGGTGTGAAAAAGAATTAGTGGATAAAAGGAAATTAAGATACTACAAGGAGGTGGTCAAGACTAATTTAGAAGATCAAAATTACCTCTCATTTTTTAAAAGGGCAAAGAAGAAAATCGACATTGCTAAAATAAGAACAAACTCTCACTAGCTACATAGTGAAACTGGGTGTGGGATGAGAGAATCTGTCACCATTGTGACAATAAGCGGGTAGAAGATGAAAAACACCTCATTTTGGATTTCCCTTCCTATAGCCATATTAGATCTCAATTAATTCATCAAAACCATGGTGATCCTGGAATGCTTCTCTCAAGGGTTTTTTAGCATAGAAATACAATTTTAATCATCATCATCATCATTTTATATATATATA
>CBVK0100228396.1:0-25093 GCA_900067695.1 Picea abies
TATATATATATATATATATAAATAATAATAATAATAATAATAATAATAATAGATGTTTATATATTTTCAACAAAATATATAGACTTCAAAGTTATAAATACAAAAGACTAATAAAAAATATGTAGACAAATATGACTCCGTGGAACTACCAACAAGAACTCGTTACCAAAAGAGTCATGGTGAAAATTGTGATGTCGACCCCATAAAGGAGAGGATGACGAATTATATAAAGGAATTTAATATATTTTAACAATAAAATAAAATTATTGATACCCAAACTCTAGCCATTTATGGATATAAGAACCCACGCAACATTACACAAGAATGAGAGTCGAGGTCTAAACCTTGATTTTGAATAGTTAATAGTTCTTTTATTAAATTAAGTATATCTCTAATTGAGCCTATTCTACTATTGTGCATAAAAAGAAATCTATGGAGTGACTACCTCTATAACTTATGAAGGTAGACAAACTCTCTTTGAGTTTTAATACTGTTCCTAAGGCCTTCCCATTTGTCGTTGTTTGGGTGCTAGGGTCGGAAAACATAAGTATAACCCTCTACAACAAACCATAATGTATCACTTCCTATTTAATGAACACGAAAGAGAATATAATATATGAAAAACATTTTAAAAATTATGGACTCATTACAAGTGGATTGACCCATGAACCCACGCAAGGGTTTTGATCCTTTCCTTTTAAATATTGTAACTAGCCTCTGTATAAGACTAACATAATCTTAGCATTTCCAATTAAATATAAATGGAGCAATGAAACAATAAAAGAGAAAGAAAGTATGGAAAGAGATAAATCTTTTACCTTGTAACAACTTGTAATATGAAAAACTTATCATTATTTCCTGCTATCTACTGCTCATTGGATATTCTTATGATGGATAGTTTTATTCTTTGCATCAATGACATTTAAAATGAGGGTTATCACGATAATAAAATAAATTATGGGTAGGATAAACAAGAAATGTGAATGTAAAACCTACTAATTTAATGGGAATGATTACCTAGGAGTTCCCATACTGAACTTGGTGTAAAATACATAGTTGTGAACGGAGAAAGGAGTCTGTGGAAGGAGATCAATGGAGCTAGTCTTTGTGCTCCATTGTCGAAATGAATTTGTGAGGAAGAACCTAGGTAGAGTTATAAACTATGTACAATCTTAATGAATGGTAGGTGCTAGTAATGGCACCAATCTTATCAAATCTATGAACTGGAAGATAGCATTTAATTATCTCCGAGTGTTTTGCACACTCATCCTATTGATTAAGGTTGGTTGTCATTGATGTCAATCCTTGAAGAAATCCTGGTAGCACAAAGGTTTGCGTAATGTTTTGATGTAAATATGACTCATTATTTTATTGTCATGGTTGATAATAAGTACAAATGGATGAACTCCAAAGTGGTCCCCTTATGGTGAAAGCCCTTGTGGGAAGACGCTTTGTGGATTGGGTTATCCTAGAAGTATGGTTAGAGAAACCATGATTATTTGTGGAATAATGAGATGAAGGTCAATGAATTTTTCAGTGAAACTATCCTATATGGATAGTGCTTCTCATGACATTTCTAGTGGTATGTGGAACGTCACATAAATCCTGACGTTTAGAGAGTTATGGCCATGAGAAGTTGAAGAACCTATGTTTGGGTAATGGACACAAGTTTGTTTGATGGATAATGGTATGATTTTTGATATATTTTTAGGTACTACTATTCTATATGGATAGTACATGTCATTCCATTTTTGGTGGTATGTGGAAAGTCACATAACTCCTCACGGTTTGAGAGTTATGGCCTTACGAAGTTGGAGGACCCTCATCTGTCATCTAGAAGACCCAAAAGGTCAAAGTGGTTTAAGAGATTTTAGAAGGTAAATAATAAAGTGAATTGATGAGTGTACTATAATTCAAATTGAATACAAAATAAATTATTTAAATAATAAATTGAATGGAGAAATTAGAAGTGGATTAACCTTAAAATAAGGAAAGTGGGCAAAGAGACCTAGAAAATATTTTTAAGAAAGTTACTTGGAGAGTATAAATAAGAGGTAACACACTTGAGAATATTGAATATATATAGGTGTTTTAGGTAACCAAAGGATATCTAAGCCGAATTTCAGAGGGAAGGTGAAGAAAAGAAAAGAGAAATTCAAGGGAGGATAAATTATTTTGATGATGTTTTCTAAAGTATGTTATTTACAGGTCATCTCACCATTTTCCCAATACATTTTTTTTCTAGAATGATTCAAACCATGAAATTGTTATTCCATTCCAGAAACATATCCAATTATCTGTGGTAAAAAATTCATCCTGTGGGTCGTTGTATTTTTGGAGTTACACTCTGTGGAAAATAGGGTTTGTTGCTAGTAGTGAAACTAGTCTAAAAAAGGTGTTTCGGGTAAAACCATCATAAATTCTTCATAACAGATCCAAATTCCATAAGAAAAAATGTGTTGGTTAGAGTACAATCTTTACTATTTTGTGTAACATTTTCAGATCCATTCAACAAATACTCCATGCAGGGCTCGCTCTACAAGGTCGCTCTATAGAATAAGGCAGAATTTGGCAAGGTATGCCATTTTTTCTATAAATCTTTTTCTGAGAGGTTCCAAGTAGTGACACCTAGAAGAATTACATAAAACACACTGAAGAAAATTGTGTATCATTTTCAGATATTTATTCATTACAGGTACATAGTTATGATTATTTCAAGTTAGGGTTGTTGACTAATCCAAAACTAGTCATGTGAGACTAAAGAAATGTTTGATGAAAATGCTAGTCTCTTGTTGTTAAAGTTAAGGAAGATTTGCAGGAATGTGATAATATACACCAGGTCTATTACAAAGTTACAAATCATATTTGGATGATGAAATTGATGAGAGATCTTGGTTGAGGTACATGTTGGGTACATGGTTGAGACAAGTAGTTGATGAGTTGGCACATACATGAGGTGTATAGTTGATGATGTTGGTACATATATATGATTCATAGTTTATGATTAGTTGACACATGATTGGTACATAATTGGTACATGGTTGGATGCACTTGTTTATGGTACATGTTGATTGCAAGTTATTTGGTACAGGTTGGTGCATGGTCGGTGCACTTTTTTATGGTACAGGATTACAGGTTGAGGTACAAGTTGATGCATGGTTCCAGTTTATTGGTATAGGTTTACAACGGTATATCTCACAGTGATAGTGTGACAGCGGTTCCATCATTCTACTTCTACTTCAGGGTGGTTGGACGAGGCAAGGACAGGTAGCTGTAACCACCTTTCGGTTGTAGCTGGAGAACATAGGGGGTTGTAGCCTCCTTCTGGTTGTAGCAAAAGAATAGGAGAGTTCAACCTTACTTTAGGTTGTAGCCTGAGAAACAAGGGGATTGGAGCCTCCTTCCAGTTGCAGCTGGAAAACAAAGGAAGTTGGTGCTTCCAATGAATGTAATTCTTCAAGAAATATAAGAAAAATAATTTCATGGTTTTCTCCCACTTTGGGTTTCCATGTAAAACATTGGTGTACTTTGTATGTGTATGATTGTTCATTTGTTCATTGCTTATTTACTCTGCAGTTATTGGATGATAATGCTACATTGATATAACACTTGGATTATATTGTTAATAAGGACTAAATTGTTCTATTACTGATTTACCCCCCCCCTGTTAGTAATCCAACACATCCCACGCAGGAGTGACTATCTCCTACATGGCCACAAGATGGGAATAAGTAAGGTCAAGTCATGTATTATCAGTATTCCATGCAAATGTTGGAATGAACATGTTATGAGATTGACACACCATATTGAAGGCTCTTTAATATAGTGGTTGTCCTCATATTTATATGTACTGGGTATTGACTATGTAAATAAACTTTTGGAAGATGGGAAGCTTCAAATGAAGTCGAGCCCGAATAACGTTTATATCACATATACAAATTATAATTATTGCATGTGATTGATTAGATGGGTATGCAAGGTAATTAAGTGTTATATCATCATAATCTAAGAAGATATATATTATATGAATAATAACATATAATAGATAAGGAGAATATCAATTAAATATGTAGATTGGATTGTCAGGGTTTAAGATCATAGTTGTAATATACCCTATAGATTAGTACACTACTAGAAGTGTGAATTTTACAAGGATTAACCTTAAGGTTTGTCATGCTAATTCAAATCATGTTAAACAATTCTTAACCTAGTGAAATAGACTAATGATTAATTTTTGAACATTGTATCCATCAGAACTATGGTTTCAATGAGGAAATGAAGAATTTGATAGAATGAGAACTATAGATGAGTAGTTCGTTCTTTAAAATTCCAGCCTGTCATGAGAGAAAATATGTGACATAATTAATGAGAAATACAAGCTCTTAAAATATACTAAATATAATGAAAAAAAAATAGAATTAGATATATAATTTCTAGTTATGACAATAATCATTATTATTTTGAAAAAAAGTGTGTTTAGTGACGTTAAAAATGGTATCATAGCATGGTTCAAACACTATGGCCTTATGGGATTAAAAAAAACATAAATCATTGTGCTTATAATTTTTATATAATGGAATTGTTGAAAAAAAAACTTTTAAAAATGAAATATCAACGTTAAGTATGTCAAAAGAAAACGAATCATATATAATGGTTGAAGAAACTAGAAAAACAACACCAAGTGGACCAGAGATGTATGTATATTTGAATAGTGAGCAACCTCAAGATAACACTTTAGGATTGCTTGAAACTATGAGGAGCATAAAGGTATAATTACATAGTATTAAAGAAGATAAAGAAAAGTTGTTGAAGGCTAGTAAGGAACAAGAGGATTTAAATGAGATCCTACTTAAGAACATGATAGAAATAAGATAGAATAAGAATGTAGGACATACCTCCAGTAATGCTAACAAATAAGTCTCTATTGATGAATCTCATAAACTAAAGGAACACCCAATATTTAGTGATAAAATAGAATTAATGACTGAATAAAGTAGCAAAGAAAGTTCTAAAAATAACACTCTACAGAAGAAAACACATAAAACCAAGAAAATTATATGGTGAATTCAATAAGATTGGACCACCCATTTTTTACGTTGATTCGAATGAAGGAGGAGAAGCTTTGATTCTGAACATGGAAAAGTAGTTTTAGATCTATAACTACCTAGAAAATTTAAGAGCTAGATTGTCTCTATACCAATTGAATGGTAAAGCTTCCATCTAGTGGATAGAGACAAAAACGTTGAATAAAATTGGGAGCATCGACCTAACATGGAAAATATTTAAAAAGTAATTCAATCAGAAATATTTAACAGAAAAATATTTTGACGAAAAAAGTAAGGAATGTCATGACCTTAAGCTAGGACAAATGGCAATATAATATTTTTTTATCATTTATTTCAACCTGATGAGATATGTACCTTAACTTATAGAGGAAAAGGAAAAGGTACAATGATTTATGAGTTTCCTGCCTCAATCCTATAAGGATATAATTGAGTTCCTTAATGATAAAAAAATGGATGAAGTAATAAGACATGATAAGTTGTGTTACACTCAGTTTAAGCAAAGGTATGAAAATACAAAAACGTGGAAGAATAGGAACTTGGACAACAAGTTTGACCCAAGAAAGAATCAGTCTAATCATCAATGTCATCCATCACACAGTGCATCAATTAGATGAAAAAGGTTTAATAGTCAACAACAAAGTGTATTAGTTCATAACAATAGTCGACCAAGAGATTCAGTGAACAAACTAGTTAGAGCACCACTGTAGTGTTGGGGTTGAAAACAACATCATCTATGTGAAGATTGCACTTTAAATAAGAAAAAAATATAATAGTGCATAACATTTAGAAATCCACTCCAATTAATGTCATGTCACGATGTAATCATAACATTAATGAATCTCTGGAGAATCGACAGGATGATCATTAATCTGCCATGGTAGAATTTGAAGGTATGATTAATGAAAAAAATGTATCTATTTTAATAGATGCTAGTTCAAGTTTAAGTTATGTTTCCCCTACTGTAGTAGAATATTGTAAACTGAATAAAGTTAAGCGTAAGAAATATCGGTTAGTACAGTTAGATATTGGTACAAAATGAAAGGTTGTAGAATTGGTCAAGGAATGTATAATAACTATGGATGGGATGGATACTAAAGTATAATCAAATGTATTACCATTGGGATCCTATGATTTAATCATAGGCATGGATTGGATTGAAAAACATGTGGGTGTCGTAAATTCTGGAAACAAAACCTTTGATTATTTATATGAACTTGGAGAAGGAAAAACAATTAAAGGAATACCTTTTGGTCTATCAGTAAGGAATATTTATGCTATACAGTTGAAATGAAATGCAAGGAAGGGTTGTGAAAGGTACGTTATGCATATCTATGGAAACAAAGAAAAGGGAGTTAAAATTTTGGTCATTGATAATCCTTTATTGTGCGAGTTTCAGGATGTATTTCTAGAAGAAATTCCATGACTATCTCCTAGAAGGGTTATAGAATTTACAATAGATTTAGTGCCCGTATCTACACCAATATATAAAGAACCATATCGAATGAGTGATTTGACTAAATTAAAAATGAAGCCTGAAGAATTAATGGATAAAAAGTACATTAGACCAAGTGTGTCTCCATGGGGAGCACTAGTCATGTTTGTTAAAAATAAGGATGTAACTTTTAGTTTGTGTTTTGATTACAAGAAACTAAATAAACTGACCATCAAGAAAAAGTATACTTTACTCCGTATTGATGACTTATTTGACCAATATGGAGAGGATAAAATATTTTCAAAGATAGAACAATGGTCAAGATACAATAAAGTTAAGATTAAATATGAATAAATCCATAAGATTGGTTTTAGAAGTAGGTACAAACACTATGATTTCATAGTGGTACCCTTATATCTAACTAATGCACTTGCGACATTTTTGTATCTAATGAATAGTTTGTTAAGGAAGTATTTGGATAAGTTCATGACTGTGAGATCTTAATTTATTCCAAGACAAGAGAAGAACATGGAGAACACTTAATATTGGTTCTACAAACATCAAGAGAAGATCAATTATATGCAAAATTCAATAAATGTGAATTTTATCAGGAAAAGGTGCAGTATTTAGGACTTCTAATTTTAAAAGAAGGGATCTTAGTTGAATTTGAAAAAATCAAAGCCATTGTATATTGGCCAGTACCAAAAGATGTTTCATATGTGCGATCCTTTATGGGTATTAATGGATACTATCATAGTTTCATTGAAGGATTTTCAAAATTGGTTTATCTGATAACCTCCTTACGAAAAAGAGATCAGATTCAAATGGACTCAAAAATGTCGGGAAATTTTCCAAAAATTAAAGAAGTTGTTAACCACCACATATATTTTAAAGGTAGAAAATCCAACACAAATACTTTGTAGTGTGTACATATGCGTCAAAGGAAGGACTAGGGGAAGTACTAATGCAAGATGGGTATGCAGTTTCTTATGAGGCAACCAAATTAAAACCCCATGAAATAAACTATACACCTCATGATCTAGAATATATTGCTATTGTAGATTCTTTAAAAATGTCATGACAATATCTGTTAGGGAAGAATTTTTTATTGAAAATAAACAATGTTAGTCTCAAACACTTTTTCGATCAAAAACACTTAAACGTGAGATGAGCTAGATGCTTGGATTTCCTAAGTGAGTTTGATTTTGAAATAGAACATATTAAAGGAAAGGAGAATAAAGTAGAATGTGTGCTCAGTAGGAAACTAAATGCAATTTTTAGTAGGAATGTAGAATCTAAATTAAAATAGAAAATTGTGACAACAACAAGAAAAGATGAGGAATACAGGAAAGTTGATAAAAAATATAAAAATAAACAATTAACTAACGAAGAATCAAAGTTTCGTTGCATGCAATAGGATTTAGTATTATATAAGAACAAAATTGATGCACCAAACAATACAAAACTAAAAAATTTAATATTGAAAGAAGTACATAAGAAACTATATTCAGGTCATCCGGGTTATCAAAAGACAATAACAACTTTAAAGAAGGAATATTTTTGTCTTGGAATGAAAACAAAAGTGGTTGAATATATGTCTAGGCATCTAGAGTGCCATAAAGTTAAGACATAGCATTGTCATGCAACTGGATTATTACATCCCATACCCAGTCCAGAATGGAAATGGGAAGTAATCAATATGGATTTCATCACTATATTACCTGTAACTAAGAAAAATAATGATTCTATAAGGGATGTAATAGAAAAACGTACAAAAGAAGGAAACTTTATTCCATTAAAATCTACTTATGAGGATATAAATATTGGAGATATTTTTATGACAGAGATTTTTAGGATGCATGGTCTACGTAAAACAATCATTTCTCACATATACACAAAGTTCACTTCCAACTTATGGAAAACCTTGATCACTAGTTTGGATACATAACTGAGTTTTAGTACTTCATACCATCCTCAAACTGATGTTCATACCAAAAGACTAACCATATTATTGAGTATATGTTGCAAATGTATGTGATGGACTATCCAACAAAGTGGGAGGATTATCTTCATCTAGTTTAATTCACATACAATAACGATTATGATTCATCTTTAAAAATGAGTCCTTTTAAAGTGTTATATGGGCGAAGGTGTCAAACACCTATGATTTGGGACAATTGAGTGGACATGATCATTTTCAGACCCAACATATTAAAGAAAATGGAAATGATAGTTCAGAAAGCAAAAAAAAAACTTCAAAAGTGCATAGGAAAGGGATAAGAGTTATGTAGATTTAAAAAGGAGACATACACATTTTAATACTGGAGATCATGTTTACTTAAAATTAAAACCCATAAACAACTCTTTCAAGATTGTAAAAAGTTCTAAGTTGTCACCACGATATTGTGTGTCTTTTGAAGTGCTTTCCAAAGTAGGACCATTAGCCTACCATCTTGCACTACCAACCAATCTAAAGGTACATGATGTATTTCATGTTTTGTTGTTAAAGAAATGTGTGCATGATATAACTCATATTGCTAATTTGAATGTGATCCAGTAGAACGAGAAGGTGAGTTCTAGGTGGAACCACTATGAATTCTCGACAGGAAGGAGACTCTATTGTGTAACATATCCATCGTCCATGTTAAAGTGCAATGGAGGAACTTTATTCCTGCCGAGGACACTTGGGAAATGGATGAATATCTGAGAAAATCTTATCCATTTCTATTCTAGAACTGAATTTTTTAAATGGAACACCAAGGATGGTGTTTAGTTTAAGAGTGAAAGGATGTAATATCCTTCCATTTTAAATTTTGAATAATTGTGATTTTAGATTCTTATGATGGGAAAATACTTAAATCACCATAAACATTAGATGATGAAAAATATTTTTATAAATATTATTTTTATTTTATTTTATTTTACTAGAGACAAATTGATGAGAGAATCCAACTATAAAAAGAGTAATTTTGTATTCCATGAGAAAAGTGAAAAAGGGATGAAAATCACGAGGGTAAATTTTTTCCATGAGAACATGTGTAAACCTACTCCAAAATATGTGGGAGGTGAGGTAAAAATCTAGGATGAATTTATTCCAAGACTCCTCTGAGTTAGGTATGAGGCTAGCTTGAAAAATGAAGACCTAGGAAATATATTCTCATCCTCGAAAGAGGAGGAGAAAGAGAAGTACGGTTTAAGCACAAAGTTGTTGATTAATTTTGAAGGAATTAGAACTTGACTGTTCTAAGAAGGAATCAAGTTCTGGTATTTCCCTAGAGAAGGTTATTGACATCTTTTAGTTTCATATGAAATAAATAATTAGGCTTTGAGGTGATATAAGCAAGTAAGAATTGGATGATCTAGTCTATGGTTGGGAGGAGTTGGATTCTCTCCTCAACTTGTTCCTAGTATCACTTTTTGGTTAATATGTGTATTTCTATCATTTATTTCTTCCTATTATTATTTTCTATTATTCATGGACATAGATAATTAGAGTCATTTATTCTCAAATAACACCAATGGTAATATAATTTTTTTATAAGTAAGAAAAGATTGATTATTTTATATTTGATGATTAATACTTAGTAATAATTTTAGTATTATTATTCATTGGTATTGAACATAATGGTAAAGAAAAAAAATGAGAACAATACTAGTTTAAGTTATTTATTTTATATATATTAATAGAGTACATGAGTTTCAAATATAGCTCATTTTTGTACATAGAAAGAAAAAATACAAGGGTTTTCAAATATCATTATTCTTTTCATTTGAAAATAGAACAGATGATGTTTAACTAATTTTTGTAAACCTGTGAGATTAACTCACTTTTTAAATATATATAAACAAGCAATAGTTGACAGAAGTTTTTATATGTATCTGTGGATTTTCAAATATCACTATTCTTTTCATTTGCAAATAGAACAGATAATGTTTAACTAATTTATGTAGGAAGCATGTGAGATTAACTCATTTTTGAATCTATATAAACAAACAATAATTGACAAGAACTTTTTATATATACCTATATATAGATAACAATAAATTAATTTCAAAATAGAAAAAGAACTTTTTATATATACCTATATATAGATAACAATAAATTAATTTCAAAATAGAAAAACACTAATGAGAATTTCACCCTTTCCAATCTAAAATTCTTTGAATTAGTAAGATAAACAAATTAAAGACCTTCAAATAGTATTTGAGTAAAGATATAATTCAGCATAGGCATGTGGTTTTTTTTATCTCAAAAAGAACAAACCCTATATGTATAAATTTTATAAACAAAATATAACAGGGCAATGTGATTCCCATGATGAATTTATTTTAAATACTAGAATAATAATTTATGTATATACATTTATTCAACCAATTATATAGACTTAAAAGTTAAAAATAAAAAAGGCTAATACAAACTATGTAGACAAATATGACTCTACGTAACTACCAACAAGAACTCGTTACCAAAAGAATCGTGGTGAAAATTGTGATGTCAAACCTATAACGGAGAGGATGGAGAATGCCATGAAGGAAGTTAATATATTTTGAGAATACAATAATATCAATGATACTTAAAGCCTCGTCCTTTAGGGATATAAGAACCCACACAACATTCCATAGGAATGAGAGATGAGGTCTAAACCTTACAATTTGAAAAGTTAATAGCTCTTTTATTAAATGAAATATAGCTCTACTTGAGTGTATTCTATGGTTCCGCCTTGAAACAAATCTATGGAGTGAATACCTCTATACCTTATGAAGGTAGACGAAGTCTCTCTAACTTTTAATACTGGTCCCCAGGCTTTCCCGTTTGTCTTCTTTTGGGTGCTAGGGTTAGCAAGCATAAGGATAACCCTCTGCAACAAACCAGAACGTAGCATTGCCTATTTAATGAACACCAAAGGAAAGATAATATATGAAAAACTTTTTCAAAATTATGGACTTGTTTGTTACCTGTGGGTTGACCCGCGAACCATTGCAAGGGTTTCAATCCTTTCCTTTTAAAAATTGTAACCGACCTTTCTATAAGATTATTAGAATCTTATCATTTCCAACTATGTATAAATAGATTGGTGAAACAATAAAAGGGAAAGTGAGTTTGGAAAGAGATAACTATGGAATTATTATGGAATCCTTCTATCTAATACTCATTGTATATTTTTATGATGACATAGTTTCATTCTATGCATAGCAACATTTCAAATGATGGTTGGCAGGATAAAAATAAAATAAATTATGGATAGGATAAACAAGAAATGTGAATGTAAAACTTATTAATTTAATGGGTAATTCAAGATAATATAATGAGCAAGTCAAGTTTATTTGGAAGCTTTTATCTAGAGAATTTGGTGTAAAATCTATAATTATGAATAGGGATGATTTTAAGGATGGAAATTTATTTTAAAATGTAAAAACCTTGATAAATTTTACTAATTCTTGATATGTGAATTATAAATGTTTGTTGATATTTTTGTAAAAGTATTTAAATTTCTAAGAATCTAGTTTTTGAAAAAACCATAGAAAAATAACCCACAAACAAAATTTAACCTCTAAAATCATAAAAAATTAAGTGAAAGAAGAGAAATGGAAATAAGTTGTACATTCCACCATTCCACCATCGAAATGAACTTTTGAGGAAAAACCCAAGTAGAATTATCAAATACATACAATCTTAATGAAGTAGGTGTTGTTAATGGCGCCAATGTCATCAAATTTGAGAACTAGAAGATAGCATTTAATTATCTCCAAGTGGTTTTCACACTCATCCCATGCAAGAGTGACTATCGCCTACATGGCGACGATGTGGGAATAAGGTCGAGTTGTGTACTATCAGTGTTCGACGCAAACGTTGGAATGAACACATTATGAGCTTGACACACCATATTCAAGGCTCCTTAATAGAGTGGTTGTGGTAATTATTATATGCAGTGCATATTGACTCGTAAATAAACTTGTGGACAAGGGGAATCTTCGAATGAAGTGGAGCCAAATAAATTTAATATCACATAAAAAAAAATTACAAGTAATGCATGTGATTGATTACATAGGTAGGATAGGTAACCAAGTGTTATGTTATCATAATCTAAGAAGATATATATTATATGAATAAAAGCATATAATATATAAGGAGAATATGAATTAAATATATAAATTGTATCGTAAGGGTTGTAAGGGGTTATGATCAGAGTGTTGATATATCCTATGTATTTTTACAAGAAGTGTGAGTTTATTGAACAATAACCTTAATGTTCGTCATTTTAAATCAAATCATGTTAAAACACTCCTTATATAGTGAAATAGATTATTGATTACATATTGAACATTGTATCCATTGGAGCAATGGTTGCAATGAGAAAATTAAGAATTTGATAGAATGAGAACCATGGATGTGAAATAATTAATTAGTAGTATAATTTCTTAAAATATACTAAATATAACGAAAATACAAATAGAATTACACATATAATCATAGTTATGGTAATAATCATTATTATTAAAAAAAAAAAACAATCTGGTTGTTTGTACATATTTCTTGTTGGAGTTATTTCACACACACTTAAGATTTATTTTTCCTAAGGTTATTCCTTGTTTATTATTCATAATTAGTTATTATCGAGTCTCCTATATTTTAGGGGTTGAATATTCTCTTTCAGTTGACACTTCAGTTTGACTAGTTGAGTTGAGTTTAGATGTTGCATTAGGATCATCACCATGCAACATTGGGATCATCACCATGCTAATTCAAACTTGTATTGGTATCATCACCAAAGCGATGCATTAGCCTTCATTCCTTGAGTTAACTCCTCACTACTCTCTGTTCAGTCAGTTAACTAAAGACTAGTTGATTAGTTGACTAGTTAACTCAACTAGGTGGCAGTTCACCCCCGTAACTACCTGAGAGACTAGAATAGGGGGTATTTCACTCTCATAACTGTTGGTGTGTGTCTAGATCACTCTAGACCACCACTATGGCACATTGGTTCACCTCAAGTCGAACTCATTGAGTTATACAGAGTATATCATGTGTAAATTATTCATTATTCACAACAGTTAATGAGAGTTCTTCCATTCGTTCTCTCCTTCTTCTTCTTTCTCGAATTCTTTCTACAAATGTGTGTATCATTGTTTAGCTAGATCTATTATGTGCAGGTTCAAAAAATTTACATGGTATCATAGCCGATGGACTACTAAGCAAAAGCTACACCAAAATGTTTTACAGGTACAAAAGATTGAAGACAACGAAAATATGGAATTCCAAAAGGAATTCATTCTTACACCTTACAACTATTTTGCATGGAAGGAGAAAATATCCATACATCTTCGATCCAGAGGGTTGTATAGGTTAACCATGAATGCAGATACAGAACATACATCAGCCATAGAAAAATCCAAGTACTTAAATCGCATGGATGAGGCACTTAGAACAATTTGCAGTCTTATCTCTCTCAATCTGCTTTTTCACGTATCTTCATGTAAGACTCCCAATGAAGCCTGGAAAATCTTGGAAGGGCTCTTTGGAAAACATGACGAGATGAGGGGATACATGCTGGAGGTGGATCTGCTCACATTGGATCCAAAAAGCTTCGACAATATCCAATATTTCTTTACAAAATTCAAGGATTTATTGTCGCAACTCAAAACTTGCGGGGTTGATAAATCGGCAGAGGAGAAACAAATGGTTTTCATCATTCTGTCCAAGATTGGTCCTGAATTTTCTATATTCGTATCTACATTCCATATAGTCAGATTCACCCCTGGAGCCACCTGAAAGATGCCATCTCCTGAGGACTTTATCAAATCCTTGACACAAGATAAAACCAAGCTCATCAACATGGGTGCAATCAAAGTCCCAAGGGTGCATGCACTCACTCTGCATGATGGTATCCACAAATATCAGAAATCTAAAGATAAATATAAGAATAAATCTCATGCACATACGAAGAAGGAAGGGTACACAAAACCCTTCACCTATGCCTCCGGATCCAAAGGAGAAAAGGGAATAAAAAGAGAGAAATGCACATACTGTCACAAAGGATTCCATTCAAAATATGCATGCATGAAAAAACAAATAGATTTCATGTCTCAAATACTTCAACAAAACCACCTTGGAGATCACATCCCCAAGGGTGAAAAGAAGAAGAAGCCAAAAGATATGAATTACAAGAAAGGAAATTCTATCCATGCCTTGATTGCCATCAACTCCTCTCTCGATGCTTGGATCATAGAATCAGGAGCATTACATCACATCGTTTCCTCGGAAGAAGTCTATTCTTCATTGGATGCATGCAGAGGTCCTCGTATTTTGATGGGGGACAACTCTTTTGTCAAAGTCACTGGCAAAGGAAGGATTGAACTCACCAATGGAAGATTCGAGAACGTGCTACATGTTCCCAAACTTTCTGTCAAATTTCTCTCCATATATCAGATTACAAGTTCCAACACAGGAAAGAAAGTCATCTTCCACCAAATTCTGTGGACATCTACGACATGCAAACCAACTCCAGGGTTTCTACCAATGAGGTAAATCATTAGTCTAGATTGTATACTTTTTCTGAATTCATTGAACCTGATTCTGCTTTACTACTTACTCAAGTTGATGAAAGTAGTAGGATATGGCATGAAAGGTTTGGACATTTGAATTTCAGATACATGCAACAGATTAGCAAGCACAAATTAGTTGATGGTCTACTAGACATCCATTTCTCGAAGTGAGTGAGTGAGGGATGTGTTCTCAGGAAACACCCTCAAGAGAAATTCGATAAAGGAAAGTCTCAGCGAGCTTCCGCAACTTTGGATGTGATCCATAGTGACCTCATGCATCCTTTTCCGCATCCATCGATCAACAAATAAGGGTTTGTTCTCATTTTTGTTGACGATTTCTCACATTTTACTTGGATCTACTTTCTCAGGCAAAAATCAGAAGTCTTTCAACACCTCAAAGATTTCAAAGCTTTGGTTAAGACACAGTCTAGAAAGAAGATCAAAGTCCTCCGAACTGATAATGGGGGAGATTATGTAAATCATGAGATCCATAATCTTTTTCATGAGGCAGGGATTCATTTGCAATATACAATTCCCTACACTCCACAACAAAACAAATTTGTTGATTGGGAAAATAGATCTCTAAAGGAGATGGCATCTTGCATGTTGCATGAAAAGTCACTACCATAGAGACTATGGGCCAAAGCACTTAATTGTGCAACATACATCCAAAACATATATCCCCATAGATCTATCAAGGTTAAGACCCCCTACAAGGCTTGGAACAGCCTCAAACCGGAAGTGACTCACCTTCGCATTTTTGGTTCTTGTGCATGGGCCTGGATTCCCTCTAAAAAGAGGATGACACTTGATCCACAGAGCACTGAGTGCATTTTTGTTGGATACCCTGACAGTGTGAAGGGATATCAGCTTATTGATCTTTCCTCAGACCGACTCATCATTGAGTGTAGTGTCCAATTTGAGAAAAGTGTCTTGCATGTACCTGAACAGTCATATGCAGACACCTTCACTCTTCCACCTGTCTGAGATGATGAGCATGCACATGCCGACTCTTCTTCAGATGAAAATTATGATTCAGAGGACTTAGAGGATTTAGATTCAAATTCAAAGTCAGTATAGTTAGAGCATCGAGATGCAGTTTCAGAGCCAGAGAAGAGGCCCAAGTGGGCACATACTACTCTTCAGGATACAAGGGATCTCATAAGTTATCCAACCGATACTAGGAGGAATCTATCTGATTTTGAGGAGCGTCCTATTGCACTCACTGCCACTTACCCATTCTCTTCCAGGCATCTTTTCTTGGTTCAATATTCAAATCCACATTCTTATGGCAAGGCTGCTAGAAATCCCTTTTGGGAATCCGCCATGCAAGAGGAGTACAACTCCCTCCTCAAGAACATGACTTGGGATCTTGTTCCCCTTCCTTTTGGGAGGAAACTTCTCATATGATGATGGGTCTATAAGACCAAGAGCACAATGGATGGAAAGATCAACAGATACAAAGCCAGTCTTGTCACCAAAGGTTGTCAGCAGGTTCATGCTATTGACTATGATGAGACCTTCGCTCCAGTAGAAAATATGGATTCCATATGATTGGCACTTTCCATTGCCGTAGCCAAGGGATGGGAAGTCCATCAGATGGACATGGAGAATGCATTTATTCAAAGTGATCTCTCTGAGGAGATCTACATGGAGCATCCCTATGGATTTATGTAGGACTCATCTTTGGTCTATTGATCAAAGAAGTCACTTTATGGCCCCAAATAGGCTCCGAGGGCATGCTATGCTAAGATGGACTCCTACCTGTTGTCACAAAAATTTGTACATTGTAAATCAGACTCGAATGTATACATGCTCAGGATGACTGATTCACTTCTACTTTTAGTTTTGTATGTCGATGATTTGTTGATCACCGGTTTCTCAACTTCATCGATTGTTGTAGTTAAGAGGATTCTTCATGACATGTTTTTGATGATGGACATGGGTCCGCTACACTTCTTCCTTAGACTTGAGATCAGTCAGGATGCATTGGGCATCAAACTGTCTCAAGACAAGTATGCACGATATTTCCTTGAGATATTTCACATGACAAACTACAAGTCTGCACTGACTCCTTTCCTATCAGGAGTCAAACTTGAAGATGGAGAGGAGACTCCACTAGTTTACAACATATTGTACAGACAACTAGTGGGGAGATTGTTGTATCTCACACACTCTAGACTAGACCTCTCCTATGCAGTTGGCATAGTTTCCAAGTTCATGCAGGAGCTGCATGAGCTACATTGAAAGGCTGCAAATCATATCCTTTGATACGTACAAGGCACCATCACATTTGGGACTCATTATGTAGTAGACTCTACATTAGATCTCATTGTATTTATTGATTCTGAGTGGGCTGACAATAGCATTGATCGCAAGTCCCCATCTATTTACTCACTTAGTCTTGGTTTTGGTATCATCACCATAGTGGCACATTAGCCTTGATTCCCTGAGTTAACTCATCACTACTCTCTGTTCATTCAGTTAATTGAAGACTAGTTGACTAGTTGACTAGTTAACTGAACTAGGTGGGAGTTCACCCTTGTAACTGTGTGAGAGACTAGAATAGTGGGTAGTTCACTCTCGTAACTGTTGGTGTGTGTCCAGATCACTCTAGACCACCACTATGGTGCATTGGTTCACCTCAAGTCAAACTCATTGAGTTATACAGAGTATATCATGTGTAAATTATTCCTTATTCACAACGGTTAATGAGAATTCTTCCATTCTTTCTCTCCTTCTTCTTCTTTCTTGAATTCTCTCTGCAAATTTGTGTATCATTGTTTAGCTAGATCTATTATGTGTAGGTTCAACACATTTACATGGTATCAGAGCCGACAGACTACTAAGAAAAAACTACACCAAAATGTTTTGCAGGTACAAAAGATTGAAGACAACGAAAAGATGGAATTCCAAAAAGAATTCATTCTTACACCTTACAACTATTTTGCATGGAAGGAGAAAATAGACATACATCTTCGATCCAGAGGGTTGTATAGGTTAACCATGAATACAGATACAAAACATACATCAGCCATAGAAAAATCCAACTACTTAAATCTCATGGATGAGGCACTCAGAATAATTTGCAGTCTTATCTCTCTCAATCTCCTTTTTCACATATCTTCCCATAAGACTCCCAATGAAGCCTGGAAAATATTGGAAGGGCTCTTTGGAAAACATGACGAGATGAGGGGATACATGCTGGAGGTAGATCTACTCACATTGGATCCAAAAAGCTTCGACAATATCCAATATTTCTTTACAAAATTCAAGGATTTACTGTCACAACTCAAATCTTGCAGGGTTGATAAATCGGCAGAGGAGAAAAAAATGGTTCTCATCATTCTATCCAAGATTGGTCCTGAATTTTCTATATTCGTTATCTACATTCCATACTGTCAGATTCACCTCCGGAGCCACCTGAAAGATGCCTTCTCTCAAGGACTTTATCGAATCCTTGACACAAGATAAAACCAAGCTCATCAACATGGGTGCAATCAAAGGCCCAAGGGTGCATGCACTCACTATGCATGATGGCAGCCACAAATATCAGAAATCTAAAGATAAATATCAGAAGAAATCTCATTCACATACGAAGAAGGAAGGGTACACAAAACCCTTCACCTATGACTTCGGATCCAAAGGAGAAAAGGGAAGAAAAGGAGAGAAATGCACATACTGTCACAAAGGATTCCATTCAAAATATGCATGCATGAAAAAAAAAATAGATCTGATGTCTCAGATACTTCAACAAAACCACCTTGGAGATCGCATCTCCAAGGGTGCAAAGAAGAAGAAGCTAGAAGATCCAAATTCAAAGAAAGGAAATTCTAGCCATGCCTTGATTTCCATCAACTCCTCTCTCGATGCTTGGATCGTAGATTCAGGAGCATCACATCACATGGCTGCCTTGAAAGAACTCTATTCTTCATTGGATGCATGCAAAGGTCCTCATATTCTGATGGGGGACAAATCTTTTGTCGAAGTCACTGGCAAAGGAAGGATTGAACTCACCAATGGAAGCTTCGAGAACATACTACATGTTCCCAAACTTTCTATCAAATTTCTCTTCGTATATCAGATTACAAGTTCCAATACAGGAAATAAAGTCATCTTCACACCAAATTCCGTGGACATTTACAACATGCAAACCAACTCCAGGGTTTCTACCGGTGAGGTAAATCATTAGTCTAGATTGTATACTTTTTTTGAATTCATTGAACCTGATTCTGCTTTACTACTTACTCATGTTGATGAAAGTAGTATGATATGGCACAAAAGGTTTGGACATTTGAATTTTAGATACATGCAATAGATTAGTAAGCACAAATTAGTTGATGGTCTACTAGACATGCATTTCTCCAAGGGAGTGAGTGAGGGATGTGTTCTTGGGAAACACCCTCAAGAGAAATTCGACAAAGGAAAGTCTCAGCGAGCTTCCGCAACTTTGGATGTGATCCACAGTGACCTCATGGGTCCTTTTCCGCATCCATTGATCAAAAAGCGAGGTTTTTTCTCATTTTTGTTAATGATTTCTCACGTTTTACATGGATCTACTTTCTCAGGAAAAAATCATAAGTCTTTCAACACCTCAAAGATTTCAAAACTTTGGTTGAGACACAGTCTGGAAAGAAGATCAAAGTCCTTCAAATTGATAATGGGGGAGAGTATGTAAATCATGAGATCCATAATATTTTCCATGATGCAGGGATTCAGTTGCAACATGCAATTCCCTACACTCCACAACAAAATAGATTTGTTGAGCAGGAAAACAGATCTCTAAAGGAGATGGCATCTTGCATGTTGCATGAAAAGTTACTACCATAGAGACTATGGGCCAAAGCACTTAATTGTGCAAGATACATCCAAAATAGATATCCCCACAGATCTATCAAGGTTAATACCCCCTACAAGGCTTGGAGCGGCCTCAAACCAGAAGTGACTCACTTTCACATTTTTGGTTCTCGTGCATGGGCCTAGATTCCCTCTAAAAAGAGGAAGGCACTTGATACACAGAGCACTGAGTGCATTTTTGTTGGATACCGTGATGGTGTGAAGGGATATAAGCTTATTAATATTTCCTTAGACCGACTCATCATTGAGCGTAGTGTCCAATTCAAGAAAAGTGTCTTGCATGTACCTCAACAGCCGTATGCAGACACCTTCACTCTTCCACCTGTCTGAGATGATGAGCATACACATGTTGACTCTTCTTCAGATGAAATTTTTGATTCAGAGGACTTAGAGGATTTAGATTCAAATTCAAACTCAGTACAGTCAGAGAATCAAGATGTAGTTGTAGAGCCAAAGAAGAGGCCCAAGTGGGCACGAACTACTCTTCAAGATGCAGGGGATCTCATAGGTGATCCAGCTGATACTTGGAGGAACCTATCTGATTTCGATGAGACTCCTATTGCACTCACTACCACTTAACCATTGTCTTCCAAGCATCTTTTCTTGGTTCAATATTCAAATCCATGGTCTTATGGCGAGGCTGCTAGAAATCCCTTTTTGGGAATCTGCCATGCAAGAGGAGTACAACTCCCTCCTTGAGAACATGACTTAGGATCTGGTTCCCCGTCCTTTTGGTAGGAAACTTGTCATATGATGGTGGGTCTATAGGACCAAGAGTACAATGGATGGAAATATCATCAGATACAAAGCCAGGATTTTCACCAAAGTCTTTCAGTAGGTTCATCGTATTGACTATGATGAGACCTTCGCTCCTGTAGAAAATATGGATTCCATACGATTGGCACTTTCCATTGCGGTAGCCAAGGGATGGGAAGACCATAAGATGGACATGAAGAATGCATTTATTCATAGTGATCTCTCTAAGGAGATCTACATGGAGAAGCCCTAGGGATTTATGCATGACTCATCTTTGGTCTGTTGATCGAAGAAGTCACTTTGTGGACTCAACCAGGATCCAAGGGCATGGTATGATAATATGGACTCCTACCTATTGTCACAGAAATCTGTACATTGTAAATTAGACTCAAATGTATACATGCTCAAGATGACTGATTCACTTCTACTTTTAGTTTTGTATGTCAATGATTTGTTGATCAACGGTTGCTCGACTTCATTGATTATTGCATTCAAGAGGATTCTTCATGACATGTTTTTGATGATGGACATGGGTCCTCTACACTTCTTCCTTAGACTTGAGATCATTCAGGATATATCAGGCATCAAACTTTCTAAAGACAACTATGCACGATATCTCCTTGAGATATTTCACATGATAGACTACAAGTCTGCGCCGACTCCTTTCCTATCAGGAGTCAAACTTGAGGATGGAGGGGAGACTCCACTAGTTTACAACAAATTGTATGGACAGGTAATGGGGAGATCATTGTATCTCACACACTCCAGACTAGACGTCTCCTATGTAGTTGGCACAGTTTCCAAGTTCATGCAGAGCCGCATGAGCTACATTGGAAGGTTGGAAAGCATATCCGTCGATACGTACAAGGCACCATCGCCTTTGCAATTCATTATGCAACAAAATCTACATTAGATCTCATTGCATTTATTGATTCTAAGTGGGATGATGATAACATTGATCGCAAGTCCCCATCAATTTACTCACTCAGTCTTGGTTCTGGGCCTATCTGTTGGTTGAGCAAGAAGCAAGCTCCCATTTCTCTATCTTCAGCCAAGGTAGAGTACATAGGGGTATTTAACATAACCATTCAGGATATGTGGCTACAAAATTTTATTACTGAGTCAGGCATTCAGTTTCATCGGTTGATCGTCATTTGGTGTGACAACTAGAGCACTCTGAAGTTCTATAGAGATCCAGTTCAGAGGCAGTGGATGAAGCACATCGAGATCCACATGCACTACATATGGGAATTAGTACATGAGGGGATCATTGACTTATAGTTATGTCCTTCAGTAGAACAAATGGAAAACATTTTCACCAAGAGCATCACTGAGAAGAAATTCCATTCTCTGGGAGGTCGTCTTCAAGTGAAGGACACAATTTCCTAGCAACTGTAGTTCTTATTTTTACATACATTGTACCTTGAGGGGGGTGTTTCCCATGAGGTTTTCCCTCTTTCCTCACTTTATTTTCAGTGTATCTTTTGTACTTGGGTACCTAACATGGCCTTGTTGTTGGGACTAAATCTTTATTTTCACCATAGTGATGTTCAGGGGGGGTGTTGGAGTTACTTCACACACACCTAGGATTTCTTTTTCCTAAGTTTATTCCTTCTTTATTATTCACAATTATTCATTATCTAGTCTCCTATATTTTACGGGAAAATATTCCACCTGGAGAATATTCTTTTTCAGTTGACACTTCAGTTTCACTAGTTGAGTTGAGTTTAGATGTTGCATTCAGATCATCACCATGCAACATTGGGATCATCACCATGATAATTCGAACTTGCCTTGGTATCATCACCATAGTGGCACATTAGCCTTGATTTCCTGAGTTAACTCATCACTACTCTCTATTCAATTAGTTAACTAAAGACTAGTTGATTAGTTCACTCAACTAGGTGGTAGTTCACTCCTGTAACTACCTGAGACACTAGAATAGGGGGGAATTCACTCCCATAACTATTGGGGTGTGTCTAGATCACTCTAGACCACCACTATGGTGCATTGGTTCACCTCAAGTGGAACTTATTGAGTTATACAACATATATCATGTGTAAATTATCCATTATTCACAACGGTTAATGAGAATTCTTCCATTCTTTCTCTCCTTATTCTTCTTTCTCCAATTCTCTCTGCAAATGTGTCTATCATTATTTAGCTAGATCTATTATGTGCAATTTCAACACATTTACATCTCTCACCCATATAATAAATTTACATAGCTCTCTAAAATATTTATCCTTCATCTGTCATACCAAAAGGCATTTTTTCATACATGAAAGTCCTCCATGGTTTTGTGAAGGTTGTTTTTTCTCTGTCATCTAGTGCATGGCCACTTGATTGTATCCTGAAAATCCATCCATCATGGATATCCTATTTTCCCCCAACAATTTATGCAATATATGATCCATCTTCAGTAGGGGATAGTTATCTTTTAATGAGAATTTATTCAGGTTCCTGAAGTAGACACATATCCTTATTTCCCCGCTCTTATTTCTGATTGGAATTAAATTAGCTTTGCATTCTGAGTACCTTAAGGGAATAATAATCTAGGCATATGATATTTTTCTCACCTCTTTCTCAATGGTAGGAAAAATCATAGGACTAACTTTCCTAAGATTCTGCTTGAAAGGATTAGTACCAGGTTTGAGGGGTATTTGATGTTGGATGATACCAATACCATAATCTTTTATGTCATCCTATCTCCATGAAAAGACATTCATGTACTCTTTCAACAACCGAAAATACTCAGCCTTGATCACCATGAATATTTTTGGACAACTTAATATATTTAAGATTTTTTTCAGTCCCAATATTATATTCCTCAATTTTATTATCTTTGGGGAGGAAAATTGGTTTGACATGTATACCATTTCTATCAAACAACTATTGTAAAGGCACCAATCCTTTGTGAATGAATTTATTCTTAAGGTGTAATACTTTATTCTCAACCATGTAATTTCTAAAATTAGGAAACTCTTGATCTTCTTTCCCAATATCATGTTTGTTGTCTTTTTCATCATCTGAATCGATATCAGTGTTTACAAATGCATCTAGAGTATATCATGTGTAAATATTGGAAGGGATCTTTGGCAAACATGATGAGATGAGGGGATACATGCTGGAGGAGGATCTCCTCACATTGGATCCAAAAATCTTCGACAATATCCAAGATTTCTTTAAAAAATTCAAGGATTTACTGTCACAACTCAAAGCTTGCGGGGTTGATAAATCGACGGAGGAGAAACAAATGGTTCTCATCATTATGTGCAAGATTGGTCCTGAATTTTCTATATTCCTATCTACATTCCATACTGTCATATTCACCTCTAGAGCCACCTGAAAGATGCCTTCTCTTCAAGAATTTATCGAATCTTTGACATAAGATCAAACCAAGCTCATCAACATGGGTGCAATCAAAGGCCCAAGGGAGAATGCACTCACTGTGCATGATGGAAGCCACAAATATTAGAAATCTAAAGATAAATATAAGAAGAAATCTCATGCACATACGAAGAAGGAAGGGTACACAAAATCCTTCACCTATGCCTCCAAATCCAAAGGAGAAAAGGGAAGAAAAGGAGATAAATGCACATACTGTCACAAAGGATTCCATTCAAAATATGCATGTATGAAAAAAAATATATATCTGATGTCTCAGATACTTCAGAAAAACCACCTTGGAGATCGTATCCCCAAGGGTGCAAAGAAGAAGAAGCTAGAAGATCCAAATTCCAAGAAAGAAAATTCTAGCCATGCCTTGATTTCCATCAACTCCTCTCTCGATGCTTGGATCGTAGATTCATGAGCATCACATCACATGGCTACCTTGGAAGAAGTCCATTCTTCATTGGATGCATGCAAACATCCTCATATTCTGATGGGGGACAACTCTTTTGTTGAAGTCACTGGAAAAGGAAGGATTGAACTCACCAATGGAAGCTTCGAGAATGTGCTACATGTTCCCAAAATTTCTATCAAATTTCTCTTCGTATATCAGATTAAAAGTTCCAACACAGGAAAGAAATTCATCTTCACACCAAATTACGTGGACATCTACGACATACAAACCAACTCTAGGGTTTCTACCGGTGAGGTAAATCATTAGTCTAGATTGTATACTTTTTTTGAATTCATTGAACCTGATTATCATTAGTCTAGATTGTATACTTTTTTTGAATTCATTGAACCTGATTATGCTTTACTACTTACTCATGTTGATGAAAGTAGTAGGATATGGCATGAAAGGTTTGGACAATTGAATTTCAAATACATGAAATAGATTAGCAGGTACAAATTAGTTGATGGTCTACCAGACATGCATTTCTCCAAGGGAGTGAGTGAGGGATGTGTTCTCGGGAAACCCCCTCAAGAGAAATTCAATAAAGGAAAGTCTCAGTGAGCTTCCACAACTTTGTGAGATCGGAAGAGC
>CBVK0100228397.1:0-25087 GCA_900067695.1 Picea abies
GCTCTTCCGATCTCACCCCATGCAGAGTGTCTAACCTGGAATATAATATTGGCATATAGTATTTTCTTTAACTATTGACACATGAGAGGCTGTAGGGATGGGTGGTACTTTTGAAGCTTCTATTGGAAGGGTTTCACTTCAGGCTTTAAAGGGATAGTGTGTTGAATGATACGAGTATCATAAGTTTTCAGATCTCGGTAGGACCATGCAAAGACATCTTGATATTGCTTGAAAATTTTGAGATATGCCTTCCTTTCCTCTCTAAATATTGTTTTGTCAAGATTTATATTCTTGGGGTTTTCCAAGGTTCCTAGATTTATCGTTTTGTGCATGGGGAAGGAACTCCCCATCTTTGTGTTCTTAAACCCTTTAAATCTTTCCCTTAGGTCAAAATGGTTTTCTAAATTAGATATTCCATGCGGTATCCTATGAGACCTTGGTTTGTCAGTCGGTTGATCTATATGAGGATCGATTTCTATTGATTTCTCCTGGAATACTTCATTGTTAATAGCCAAGTCTTTGAAATTATCATGATTGGTAAAAAAAATTATGATTTGTTCATCTCCTTCAAATACCTTCCAATCAAAAATATTATTGGGCATCAATGGTTTGTAGAGTAGCTCCACAGTGAACCGGGAGGCTTCATAGTTTTCTAGAGGTGATAGCCTTGAGGCAACGGTGGCTAGAGAATCAGCAAGAATGTTCTTTGTTCTGGGGATCGTTGTAATGTTGAAGGCTTCAAAATGCTCTATTAGCCTATGCACTTCTTGTTGTAATTCCTCAGGTGTGGAGAGTTGCAATGTATAGTGTTCCTTACTTGTCTAATGATGATTTCAGAATCTCTGAAAACCTTCAATTCTTTAATGTTTAAGTCTATGGATTTCTTTATCCCTTGTATTAGAGCTTTGTACTCGGCGATGTTGTTCGTGCATTTGAATTCTAATATACAGGACAGGAAATGTCGTTTACCTTTTGGATCAATGAGGATGCACTCTGCCCCTGACCCTTCTTGTGATTTAGATCCATCAAAGTACAAGGTTCAGATTGGTGAGAAAAAAAGAAAATAGTTTCCCTTTTCCTACCACTTTCCTCCTTTCCTCCTACTTTTTCCATGATTTCTAATGCATGTCTTTGATAGAAGAGGGTTTCTTTTGCTTCCATCAGCAAGTTTTCTTGAAAAATCATTTCGGATTTTTGAGCAAGAGGGACATCGGATGAGAGGGGCAAGAAATTCCTGAAATCGAAGTCACAGGAATAATTTCCTAGCACGAGGAAATCTGTCGATGATGGTTCATTAAGGGTTTCTAAGTTAGTGACAATATGTTTAGATATCTTCCCTATAAATCATGATCATATTCGTGTGTCCCTTTAATGTATGCCAAAGGTGATCCCAGTCTGTACTAAATTATCTATTTAACTTCTCATACTAATCTCAACTCAGTAGTGACCCATAAGATTCTGGGATATCTAATACAATGATGTCAATTACCTGAAAATTTTTTGGGTGAGTAGCCATCCTAATCATTACATCTTTGAGTTCCCCCATGACCTTCACCTAGGTTCTTTCTAGTTCATGTTTATCACTTTTGAGAGGGAATTCATTTAATTTCTTGCATATAGACAAAGGCATAACATTAGAGGATTATCTTGAGTCAACCAAACAATTATGGAGGTTTCTATTGAAGACTTCAAATGTTAAAAGGAACGATGGGACGAAAGGTTTTCCCTTCTTATCTTGAGAGAAAGAATTCACAGTTGGTTTATTTCTTAGATTTGTGGGAGTTATATTTTCTCCTTGGTCAGTGCTTGTCATGGTATTTTCTATTGATTTCAATTCTTGTAATAGAAAGTCCTTTCGCTGAGGGATTCGACATATGTCCATGACTGATATATTTTCCTTCAATTTTTTCAAATCTTCTACTATGTTTTAGTCCATCTTGGGAGATTCTCGTGTATGGATGTTTATAGGATTTCTTCAGGGGAAACAAGTTTCTTTTGAGTGATCAGGAGTTGGTTTTCCTCCTGAAGTTTGGGCAGTATTAATATCATTTGAGACAGGTTGACCCCTACTTCGTGTTTGCATAGCCAAGACCTCTACGGGTGTTTCTTGAACCTGAAATAGGTCATTGGAAGGTATTGGTAGGTCAGGGTCCCATATCAGCATGGTTTTTTCTTCTGGTGGATCAACTTCTTTCTGATCAGCAATATTCATAATTGAGTCACTTGATTGTTCGGTTAGGGAAACTTCATCCAGAAACCATTTGGCCATCAAATTCATGGCATGCACCCATTTTGGGAGGTATCTTTAAAAGTATTCCTCTTGGTGATAAGTACAGAAAGAGTCATATGCTACATTTCCCATATCAATGTTTAATTTGGCTGGGGGAGGTTCAATCGCTTTGAACGATGGATTTCTTTTGAAAAAAGGTTTATAGGGCCTCTGGCCTTGGTTTCCTTCCCCTGCACTTCTTTTCATGTCTAGGATTTTATTTGACAACTTCTTGACCATGATTTGTAGGTATTCTATGTCTCCACTTCCCTTTTTGAGACCTTGTTCTGTTTGTTTCCCTAGGGGTCTAGTCAACAGTAGTCCTCTCCTAGAAGGAAGTTGATCTTCCTTCTTGACTAATGATACCTGGCCTTCTTTACATCCCTTCATTTGGAACTCTATAATTTTGGCTTCTTCAAAACTCACAACTAAGGTTGCTTTGGCAGCCCTCTTCACAAACATGGAAATAGAATCTAGGAGAGCATTAACATATACTTCGATTTGCAACTCTTGAGTGGGTTTAGCTTCAGGTTGGAATTTTTTTAATATAGTGGTGAATCTTTGATTGAATTATTTAACCTTCTCCTTTGAACTCATGTTGGAAGTGAACAATTTAGCCATCAAATCTTCTGTAGTGGTTTCTTCTGCAAATTTATCTAGAAAATCCTTTTGAAACTTCATCCAACTAGTTATTGATCCTACAAGTAAGTTAAAATACCACGTTGAGGATGAATTCTTGAAAGTGTAGGGGAATATCCTACATACTAAGTCTTCATGTTTGACATTCATCAGTATAATATCTACTATGAATTTTTTTATATGGTCCTCAGGCAATCCCGAGGTTTCAGGGTCAAATGTAGGGAGTAACTTTTCTGGATGTCATGGAAGGTTATGTACTCGTCCAGGGATGGCCAAAGAATATCTGGCCAACCAAGGTTGATTATTCTGAGGTGGGTTTCCCCTTTATTCATTATGATCATTGTTATATTCCATGTCCTTCGATCCTGAAACTGGGCATTTAGAGTTAAACCCTTCCTCGTCGAAAAAATCGTCGGGCTTGAAGAAGTTGTCGGCTGGTGTTTCAGGGATTAGTTTGAGGGGATGTTTGATTTTGGTGAGGGAGAAATCTATTAGGCCTTCCACTGTGTGCACAAAAACTTGGTTAGGGGTATCGACCACTGGTCTTCTTACTTGTTTTCTATGAGGAGGTAGCGGAGCTAATGGTAGAGCTCTGATTTGTCGGGCGTAATCTCTTGTGATTATTCTGAACTGGTTCGAATCCTCATGAGGAAGAGCGTAGGGAATATTGGTGAATAGATGTTCTTCCTCTTTCTGGGGTGAGTTGCTCGTTTCAGGAGTACTCAGTGTGTGTGGGTTGTCTTGGGAGTGACTAGCCATGAATGTGGGTTTTTTTGAATCTATAGGATGAGTGAAATATTATGTCAAAAATATTGTCAGGCATTCATTCTTCATGCCCTCCTTCTAGCGCCAATTCTGTTGAGGGGTCCTAAATCCCTTTAACTCAATAGTAGGAACCGAACCCACCATCGAGGCCCAATTAGACTCTGTATCATTTAATGGTGGAATGGTTCTCCAAATCTTGTGATCTGGCCAATTAATCTATGGGCTTTACATTTTCTTGTGAAACCTCATCCTTCAGTTCAAACATTTTTTTTTTTTGTATTTTCTCTTATAGGTGGGACCAATACAAGATAAAAGTCAGTATAAACCAACTCAGTAACAAAGTGTGAAAGATTAACTACTGGAGACGGCTGTGCTTGGGATAACCCATGTTCTCAAACATGCAGATAATGATTCTTACACCTACAACAAGCCTAGTACTAATACATTAACCTGATGGTGTTCCGATTATTGACTAAGATACGATTATTAGGATAAAACATACATGCAATAAACGATGGCAAGAAAAATAGTTTCCTTAACTCTAATCATCTATCACATATCAACACAACGATTTACTTTTCACCATTAAAGAAAATAACTATAAAAATATTGAATCTGATAATTTATCAACAGATTCAAAGGCTCTTACTCGTTACAACATCCATTCATGAGATAAAATCAGAAATAATTCTTCTTCAGATCAAATCACGCATGATTTTGATGAAAAACAAAAACTTGTCTCTGGTCCTAACTGAGACTTCTCAATTAAGGCATCTCCAATATAGTTCTTTACAAATCCAAAAATGAGGGTCTTTGCAACAACCATCGGCCTCTTGCTACAGGTCAATCCCTTTATTTATAACATATTATTAACTAAAAATAACTATCAAAAGTGAAGCTAAAAACAAAAACTTGCCACATGGATCTTTCATCTCTCAATCTTCTAAGAGTCATCAAATGATCTCACTTGAGTGGATGACTCTTCTCATATTTCATCCATTTGATGAAGAGTTCCTTGCACGTGTTGGTGTACAAGAACATGTGTTGATCCATCGGGGTCGAAAGGATCTCCTTGACCTCCAATTCCCGTGCCCGATATTTTACTACTTTAGCACTTAACTGATGTAGTACCGTCTGAGCCTTGATTGGGTGCTCCATGAACTATTGCAATTTACCTGGTTCCATGTTCTCCACCTTTGTTATCTCAAGAGCCCACGATGAGTCTTGTTTGGCATGTAATTTTACTATGTCATGCAAGTCGACAAAGTCATCGGTTGTGCTGAATTCTAGAAGGTTGATGTCTCTCATCGCCCACTTGATTTTGGTCCAACGCTTTTCACACTCAGCCCACTTCTCTTGGATTTCTTGATGAGTTTCTTGGTCCATTCTTACCCAACATTTGACTGACTTATTTATGCAGTCAATGTTGTTATCCCTTAACTCTCGAATATTGTGCTCTTAGGCGTCTCAGCCCTTTTGAACCATGTTGATGTAATCAATTATTTCCACAACTTGGTGGGACTTCTCGTACCACCTTTCCACATCCTTTCACATCGCTAGTGCCATCAGGGTGTCTTCTTGGGAGTCGGTTATCCCTGCAGTGAAAAGTTGTCGCTCATTGGTGAAATTACTATAGGCGTCTTGGAATTCACTTCTCAAGAACGTCGTGGCCTATGTGGAGTCATGATAGTATTTCTCCAAATGGCGTGGATGTTCCAAATCCTTTAGAATAGAAGCCATATCATCTTCATCATTTCTTTCTCCATCTAGGGTGGCATATGTGATCTCCATCCCTGCACCGATAAGCTTGGACGTCTTGGCATGCTCGGTGTTGATCAACGTTTCCTCTATGGTAATGAGGATGGAGTGATCCAGAGTAAGCCTCCTCTTCTTGGTGGTCATATTTATGATATATTTCCTTTTCTAGTCATAGGATATGGCTTGTATATCAGCAAATTCATCCACAGGTTCAGGGATTTGTTGATCTCCCTGGGTAAGCATATTTCCCAGGCTTTCGATGGTTTATATTTTTTCAAGACTGGGTTCTTGAACCTATTCAAGAGTTCCAAAGGTTCGGCCTCTAGTTGTCTCTCATTGGGAGGTAGAGTACTGGATGAAATTGAAATAGTGGGGGTAGGCTCGATACTTACTTCATAATCGGTTGTGGAGATGTTGATTTCTTGTTGTGGAACTTCTTCCTTTTGTTTGCCTAACCCTGGCTCATCCGTCGGACTATCCATTTGGGTCTTCGGTATAGCGAGAAGCTTAGTTTCTAAGACACTTTCAACCTCTTGGTCATTCAGTGGAAGGTCCCAAATTTGAGCATCGAGAGCTGGGGGAGATGCCTTATCGGGCTCCTTTTCCTCTGTGATCTGCACCGAAGTTACCAAAGACACCTGTGAACTCTCATCATCATCATAAATTTTTATTAAGTTGTGGAGGAGGTTTGGTGAACTTTCTTTGTCCGATGTTCTTTCTATATCTACTTGAGATGAAACTTCCCTTGGTGATCCAGCATGTCGCATTGTAACTTCAGGATTATCTAACCCAACAATTTCATCAATTTGTATTAGCTCAGGGCCACTTGGACCTACTCGGCTTTCAACTAGTTTGTTGGTAGGGAAACTTGTCATTCCTACGAGGTCTGGGTCATTCTACAATTAATAAATTACTCACTATTCATGTTCTATCATGATAAATCCCCTTTTCTGTGCCTCTGGTGTCATAGGGAATTCCCTGTTCTACACCGGAGCTGCCAAGGGAGCCTTTGTTTCTTTTGTTGCTCTGATTTCTTCCTTGGTTCTGATGGCCTCTTAATTCAATTGTTATATATTTGTCTCATGTTCATCCAGGATCATGGCCTTGAACCTGGTCATTTTTGGGTTTGCCATCCTTTGTACCACCTCATCCCAGTCTTGGGCATTTTTTATGAAGACTTCGTCTTCAAATTTTTCATGGGCATACAACCAGCAGGACGACACTTGAGAATCATGTTATAAGAACATGCCCTTTGGATCATGCTTGTAGAATTGTTCCGTCTGGAATCTGAACTCGATTTGTCTCAGCCCTTCTTGTTTGTCTTGAGTGGTATCCTTTACCAAGTATAACCCTACATGGAAACCATAGGGTATGAATGTTTTCTTCTTGTCCTTGACCAGGGTGGCATTGTAGCCTTGTAAGATGGTTTGATAGCATATTTTTCCTACTACAAGCCGATCTGGGACATGAGTTGGTAAAATATTTGGTGCTCTGGTGGCCCCGAATGCCCTAATGTAGGTGTCGCGCTCGTCTAAGTACTAGTGGCCTACCTTAGATATCATTTTCTTGGTCGGAGCCAATAATCTCAGGAATTCCTTCTTAAAAAGAATAAAATAAATTTGAGCGATGAATTCATCATAGATGAGGGAGTAAGACTTCTTATACCTATTTTCCCATAGCACGTTGAAGTAGACATGGACCGGGAGATCTGCAACATGCCAGTTCAGTTTCATGTCGATGAAGATGTTTCTAGTGCACATGACATTGACCAAGTATGAATCCATGTGGAAAGCTGGTGTCTCTCCTTCCTTTTGCATCTAATTCTGTTGTACACAGATGATCATTTGTTTAGAAATTAGTTATCCCCAATTGAAACCTCTCCCAGAGATCGCCACTGTGTAAGCCAAGGGAATCCATGCCTCTAAAAATATGGAGCAGTCCTTCTCTCCATATAATTGGTAGATGAGAGCCATCAAATAGATGTATGTCTCTCTTAAGTTTATCATCCCGTACAAGCCAATGCTCCGGTTGGTGAGCTTCCTCTCTTCCCTCCACCATGAGGCCATCACCTAGTCGATGTCGTGGCATTCATAGAAATTCATGACGAAATATGTATTTAGATGCTCCTTAGGGTCTCTGAGTTTGTAGTATTTTTGAACTTCTACTGGAAGGAACACTCTGACACATCCACCATTTTCATCATTGATTAAACATTTATGTGTGTCTATGTGGTCGGTGATCCACTTCAGGACTTTTATGCAGGGAAAAACGGGGGTTTTGTTTGCCACCATATGTAGGTACGATCGTCGGATGTTCGGGAGAACCTCATTATCAATCGATCTTACATATGGATCACTATATGGGACATCTTTTGGGTATTCCTCTCAACTGATCTTGTTAAAGTGTTCTCAACAATGTGGGAGTGCCATCTTGGACCCTGTGCTTGCCTCTATATCTCTGAAGGCTAGACGTTGGATGAAAACCTTATGCATTGTTGTCTTAATGGCAGGTTCCAACCTCAAAGTGTATTCCAATTGTTTTTTGGACCTTGGAGAATATTCTTCACCTACCTCTAGTTCTTTTAGCTTCAGTTCCCTCAATGATCATCTTGTGGTTGGCTTTCTTAGCAAAATTGTTCCTGCAGCTAAAAATAAAATTTCAAAGACTGTGTAAAACAAAAAGGTGGATAAAACCATATGAATTATAGCCATGTAAAATTTACAGACTTGGATACATACCCATGAATCTTTCTAAAACCTAAATATTTTGATACTCACATGATCTTTGCAGCCTTCAAATTACTCGTCTTGCTCCTTCGGATGCTCTGAAATTGCCTCGTGTGCAAAATGATTTCTTTTACAATGGCTCAAGAGAATTGAAATAGGGAATAGCTTACAGTGTCGCATTAGCCATTCAAATGAGTGAAATTTTAACAAATGTGTTGCTGAATCTCTAAAAACTAAATTCATCGTGGGTTGACGGCGGAGGCGTGGGTGGTGATGTGGTCTATCGGTGATTTTAAATGGTTGTTTTGATTGGCGCACGAGGTAGAAACTAATGTGGGATTTAGTATTAATTAACTCCTTAAATTCTAAAAATATCCTTGTATCTAATGTTAAAACGTCCCATCATGTCTCTCTCTTAGTGGGTGAATTGGGGATCAGGGATGTGCTATGAACGTTTTCATTTATGTCTTTTTGCAAAAATATCCAACACCGATCAATTTCACCATATAATGTTGTCATGGAAAAGCTGACTCAAAGGTGTGACTCGGACCTAGGGAACCAAGAATGACTCGATATAGAACTAGACCATACGATCCTCCTACTGGGTAAAGACACATGGTGCTGAAGATCAGTGACTTAATTAGTGTGTATTAATCAGATTTGGGACCTTCATTAAGTTATTCATTCTAAAACAAACCTTATCTTGACGATGCCAAAAAAGTATCGAGGATCGGTGATCGATGATAAACCTATCAAGTGATTTCTTCATATTAGCTTCCTCGAAAAGGTTTTGATGCCGAAAACGCATTGGGGATCAGCGATCAGGAATGACCTTTAGCGTGATCAGAATGTTTGTTGCAAACTTTTAGGTTTTCCCCGATTCCGATAAGCGCATCGGGCATCGAATATTGAATATATACTTTCTATATTAGTTGATGTCTATTCCCTCTCCTTTTACCAAGGACGAAGGGGAATTTTACATCGGTGATATCCTTATGCAAGATTTGGCACAGAACAAAAACTTCCTTTTGTCGATGTCAAACCTAAGTGCATCGGGTGAAGTGTTTCAGCTATTGATTCTTTATTCAGTTGTTAAGGCCTTTTAATTCATGGGGTTTCATAAGTTCAAACAAGCCTAAATAGGTGATGAGAGTCATGAGAATAAGAAAAGATAAAACATTTCTCAAAATGAATTCAAATCAGATAGTGAAAAAGATCAAGTGGTATCCAAAAAGAAAAAAAATTGATAGAGGATTTTTAGGGTGTGTTGAGTGCTCAAAATAACATTCAAATGATCAAATGAATGATAAATTATAAAAAATTAACTCAAAATATCGAAGAGAAAGAGTGTTTTCAAAACAAGGAAAAACTTTTAAATAAATACAAAGAAAGATCAAAAAATATAAAAAAGAAACAAGTTGCAGGCTTGATAGAAGGCACAAGCTAATAGAACAAGTCCTGAGCAGAATAAGAAACCAAACAATTATACCCAGCACAAGTATCCAACAATTTTCAAAAAGGATAAAAATCGACGGTCTGGTCTTATCATCACCAAAGTGCTATAACGCTCCCTAAAGCACTGCAGGGGAGCGATGATACTAAAATCAACGCTCTGGATGTAAAGGAAAAGTGGTGTGGGTTTCTGACAATGAAATAATCAACATAGAAAATAAAAACTCAAGAAGGCTTGGTCATCAGTCTATGCGAGATGACTTTAGGACTGACAAAAAATGTATAAAAGACAAAAATACAGTGAGCATGATTTGAAGACAAGCAAAAGATAAGACAAAACCAAGGAAAGAAACTAAAACTGAAAGCTTCATTCCTTAGTATGGTCACCAATTTATGTTGTAGGAAAATTCCCATACGGATAGGTGAATGACCTCTTGTATCCTAGACCCCTATGACCAAGACATAAAAATGCTAACATTGGACACTGACATTCCTTTAAATGCAGCTAAACTAGTCAAAAGAAAAAGAGGAAGAAAAGAGGATGTACTTTTCTCTGAAGTTTTTACTTGCTCGGTATAGGTTGAACTTGATATTCAATCCCTTTAATGAGTTCTACAATTCAATTGACAACAAAGACAATGCATGCTTCCTATTCTACCAAGATTAATTTAAACTAGATTTATCAAGAAGAGACAAGCCCATGCAATAGTACACTAACTTGAAGGAAACATGCCAAGAATATATTAATGAGAACATAACAAGGTACTTACAAACTATAGATGTAGATGCAACACCTTCACCAAGTCCTCCTTTTCCAACCCCTTACTCGAAAGATCCACGATCAGAATGACAATACTTTTCACTCATATTCTCCTTCTCTTCACGATAAGAATGCCTCCTTTTATAGGCTTTGGGAGGATCAACCACCTTAGTTATATTTTCAATAAGTTGAGGATATGACTCCATCAGTTGTGGTATTTCCCTTAGATACATCATGAATCTTGGATTCGATCCAAACCAACTTGGATACTTTCTATTTGTCCTTAGAGATAAAGGGAATTTCTCCCCTAAAATATCTCAACCAATCACCACTCCCTCAAATCTAAAAACAAAGCATTATAGCACTCCATGCTAAGTGTACAAGGAGTGTTGGTGCTCTGTGCAAGTGAGAAGGGGAGCGATGATCTCCAAAAAATCATTAAAGATGGTAATTTCCTAGGGAAAAATAATGTATAAGCTTGCCAAATGATGTGTTTTTCTTTTCTAAAATGTCTTAGAGGGTGTATCAAGTGTTCTTATGGTGTCGTCCACAATGTGACACATGCAGGATGAAAATAAAATGTTTGTGACCCTTGAGACACTTACGGTAATGATAAGGGAAATTATCGAAGTGAGGAAATTTGGCATGTAACAATCCCACCTACTCATATTTCTACAATAGAGTAGGACGATGTCATGCAACATGGTACACATTGATGGGGAGCACCTCTGATCCCAAGCAGAGAAGTAGTAATGCCGACACGTTTTCTCAGTATTTCAGTGATGTGCAAGATAATATAATCAACACTTAGAGAATATATCTTGAGGTGGTATCCCAGTATCAAGGGATAGTCAACTTTATGGCTACATGACACAACATGTGGATCTAAGCATGTAGGGATCCAGAGAAAGAATGGCTAAAACTTCAATTTTGCATCAGCGTAGAGGAAGCTGAAATGGAAATGAAAGAATGGAAAGAGGTGTGGAATATCCCAGTCATCACAAAGGACATTCCCAAGGGAAAATAAGTGGAAGAAAGGTTGTCCAAGACATATGCAGGAGGCAGTGCCATGACCAAGAAACCAACATAGCAGGAGAATCTCGGTCAAAAGACAGTGCAACAGAAGAAGGGAAGCGCCCCAAAGAAGGACGCATAGATAGGAAAGAAGGACAATGCCCCAGCATAGGAATAAAAAGGATGGGAGGACACAATGACACAACAAAGCTCATCAGAAACTACTCTACAAGAGACAGGGCCACCCAAAATACCAATCATACATACAGGTGGGCCATGCAAGAAGGCCAAGGCCCAAAAACAAATATTGAAATACACAATCATTGAGGATGATGTTGATCTTCTCACAGAGAGGGTACAGGATCACACAGAAGAATATTTTGAGGAGGCCTAGAACCAAAGAGGAAGGATCAAGAATGATTTGGTCAACATTAAATAGGTTCTAGAATAGATACAAGCAACCCAAACAGAAGAGAGGGGAGTAGAATCGAACCCTCGATCAACAGAAATAAGGGATAGAACCAGGCAGAAAAAAAGAAGACATAATCCAACTCATAGCGCAATCAAGTACGAGATTTCAAATAACAATAGACATGCTACAAATTGACGAGGCCATAACAAAGTTATCACTTAAATACTTGGCGGAGGTACAATTGGTATTGGCTAAAATACCAACAAAGGCATTTTACAAGCTGCAAGTCATTATCGCACAGGAAGTGAAATCATGAGCTAGAGAAAATGAAATGGAATTATAAATAACCATAGTTGGAAAGGATGCACTAGAAATGGTGATAGAATAGGTAAATTTGGAGACACGGCAGGATAAGAAGCGCACAAATAAATTGGAGCAAAGTTGAAGGAAGTTTTCATAAAAATTTCAGACAGTGCACGAGAAATTGTGATCAATGTTGAAGGACAGATTCAAATCATCACACAAATTATCTAAGACTGTAAAAAGGATATGGAGGATCTCAAAGAAAATTTAACACCAACTACCCCTTCTGAAGTCACATTTTAAAGGGAACATCAGGCATCCCTGCAAGTGGAAATGATGGAGAAAGAAGCTAAGAAGGTCACATAATTGTTTGACAGGACCGTGCAAATATGGATGATGTTGTAGGAACATGATAGGGTCCAACAACTAGAAAAACAAGAGGAAATCAACACTCCAATCCAGGAGTTGAATCATGGAAAAAAGGCCATGAGGATTACAAAGCGATTGAAGGGCGCACAGGAGATGAATACCTTGTAGACAGAATTAAAGACTATGCAAAATAACAAGCAGGCCATGCAAGCCTAGTTAGAACCTCTCTAGGAGAAATCAACACAAATAATTGCATAAATGGAGGTGAAAAAGACAATAATGGCTCACTATCATGCCAAGAGTGCAAAGTCTCTCAAGGAACATATCACAGCGCAAAGGGTGGAAGAGCTTACAGAGAAAGTTGTGCAAGTTAGAGAAAAAGGGGAAGACTTAGAAGGAAAGTTTCACATCTTGGCATAGGTTGTTCAGAGAGTGCACACCACCTAAGTGGCTCAGGACGAGCCACATGTCAGTGTTAGTGGCATGTTGGGTGCAGGCCTATTTTAAGAAGGAAGTTTATTTTGGGTGCAAGACTATTTTTGGAGAAGGATCTATTTTGGGGAAAGACCTAACTATTGGAATGGAATACCTAATGTTGGTGTGCAAGCAACAAGTGGCAAGAAAGTAGCATGCAGGAAAATAAGGAAAAGAACATGCAAGAGGAAAATCAATGTGGCGAGAAGGTAGGAAATCCTAACCATGATAGGGTTAGGGTTTTTGACAAATATTGTAACAGCTATAAGCTTTTAAAATAGTATAAATAAGAACCTAGGAGGTCTAGAAAGGGGGATGTGAGTAAAGGAAAGAAAAGGATCATATCACTTTGTGAGACTGTCGACTGTAATAAAGTTGTAGAAGAGTCGAATAAGGTATATTTTGAGGGTTAGGTCACAGTTTGAGGATCCTGGTGTGATTTAGTCCACCTCGCAGGGTGTTCCAATCCTCAATCTTAATTGTATTACTTAGATGTAATGTGTGAAATGCAATATTTTGCAGAATATTAAATAAAAGAGAAGAGAATTCATATCTTTGTGGATGTATCCCTAGGAGGGGGTGAACCATTGTAAATCTTATGTGTTATGTGTGATTGTTACTTAATGTTTAATTTTTGTTGATTGTTAGCTTGTGAATGAATGGTTAAACTAGAAATATCAGCATACATGCATAGGGTTAAAGATGAATGAATCATAAAATTACTTGAATATTTAACAAGGTTAATGCATAAAGAAGAAATAACACAACCCCCGATCCCCACTCATTCCTAGACTACAAGCACTTGAGAATTGTAGTCACCCATAACAACTATCTCGGGTGAGACTGCATTGTGCATCCTGTGTGCAGCATTGCCTTATGGTTTACTAGGAGGGCTGATAGTTGTGAGGGATTTGTTGGAAACTTGTTGAGATCCAAACATGGGTCAGCCAAAGAAGTGAAAGAGAGATCAGCCAACACCATAAACTAACTAATAAGGATAAGTACATGTTGATCTTTATGTGGTGATTTTGTTTTCCTAAAGAGAATACTTCAAATGGGAATGCCAAGATTTCTTGTTGTCAGTCAAAATATTTTTAATACTTCTCATTAAAACTTTATTAGAATATTTTGCCAATCCATTTCCTTTAGGATAATATGCAACAAAATGCCTAAAAATTATATTATAGTTTTGACAAAAATTAATCATAACTACATATTTAAAAGCTTGTGCATTATTTGTGATAATGTTTTGTGCACAACCAAATATGGCTAGGATATTTTCTTGAAATTTTATTACCATTGCATCAATTGCATTTATGGTAGGAATTGATTCAACTCATTTAGAAATATAGTCAGTGGAAGTAAGAATCCATCTATGTTGAGCACTAGAAGAAGGATGAATCTCTCCTATGAAATCTAAACCCCATTGTTGAAAGCAATCTTCATCCTTAACTGGTACTAAATGTAAGGAGGGTAAGTATGTTTTCCTACAAACAATTGGCATTCTCTATAGGATCTAACTTTTTCATTTACATCTGAAAAAAAATTAGGCCAATAATATCCTTCTCTGATCCAAGATCTTTTCATCGTGACTTATCAAGAATTGTATTAAATGAGCATAAATTAAAGTGCGCCATTGAAGAAGGGGAATCTCAAAAATGAAGAGCATAAGAATCATATATGAACACAAAAAATTGATAATGGAGTTCATCCCTGGTGGACTATGTCTCTGGGTTCTACTCTCAAATGGGTAGGCTCTTTCATTAACTCAAAAAAATAATTTGGAAAAATACATAAATATACCTCATTCTGGAATCAAGTTGTACAAATAATTCTCAGATAAAAAAAAACAGACATCACCACTCAATTTGTGGCGTCTAATTACCCAAAAATGATTGTCTCCATGCCTTGATCTGGCTCTGGCACTCCCAGGCCCAAGAATAATTTTGTCTCGATTTTTGTGCCCTCTGCAATCTACAATAATGACAGACCATGTCTCGTAATCCATGCCCACATTTTTATGTTCGTGCCTCCCCCTTCCAGATGGGCGAAACCTAGCTTAAATAGAAATGTGGTGGATGTATTTACCAATGGGTTCATTGGAGAGTTGGTTGTCGGTGCTATAATTAAAATGTTATATGTAGGGGGAGCTCTTGGGGTCAAATCCGCAGGCCTCCCTTTTGGGCCATTAGTCATAACCCCCTCTATATTTGGATACCAAACTATATCTTTGGCATATGTCCTAGATATGGCGGGACCTCCGCCAGATTTAGTAGGGGTTCGTTTATATATTTTTTTTATTTTTCGGTCACAGGCCCTCCTTGGGAATTTTGGGGGTGCCATGTGTCTCCCACTGATTGGGCCATGTTGCATCTGTTGATTGGCCCACCTAATCATTGACGTCACCTCCACATCAATCTGTACATGACACATGACACTTTCTGGGTGGTGCCACGTGGTGTCACTTGGGGGTGCCACGTGACATTTTTCTGCTGGTTCACATGGACCCCTGAAAAGCCTATTGGTGGGTGACACATGGAAGCCTCTGGTGATTCCATGTGGCATTTTGACTTCAGAAGTTGTCACACTGACATCATCCTTTCATTTCAACTGCTAACGTGATGTTGACATCAGCAGTATGAATGATGATGTGGCCCCTGTTGACTTTCCCTATTTGACCACAACTTTGACCACAAATATCTTTCAAATTGTAACTCCATTGGATGAGCTATTTGCGCCATTAGAAATATTGTGACGCGCTCTTCACAATCATTCCATTTTCACTAAGTTTTTGGAACTTTAAATGTTTCCCTTTCTCTGCTTGTTGGATCCATTCTGAGCATTCTAGGTTGCCTCTGTGAGTTTTGAGTTGTTCTTAGCCTTATCTGGATCCTTTTTGGATCACTCCTTCCCACTGAGAGCATTTTGGACCACCAAAAGATTTCATCAATCAAAAAGTGAGGGAAGATTCCCCTCACTTTTTCCTTCTCGATCTACTTTGCCTTTCTTGGATGTGTGTCTTTTAAACCTACTCAAAGATAATCAACATCAACCCTACGTGAAGTCCTCATCCTCCTATACAGGATGATATCTTCCTGTAGCTCATCCAAGTGCTCAGGTGAAAAATCATCAACTGATGGTATTGAAACTTCCTCATCTTGATCCATGATCATGGGAGGCTAAAACATTTTCAATTTCTCAACATTCACAACTGAGTAAATCTACTTGTAAGGTGAAATATGTAGACAAAAAGCATTGGTACCACTTTTATCCAAGATAGTGAATGGTCCATAATGAATGGGCTTGTGTTTCTTGACTTCACCCTTCAATCTCTTCTTAATTATGTGAAGCCACACCCATTCTCCATCCTGGAACTGATGATCAACCCCGTGCTTGTCATGTCAAACTTTATACTCTACTTGAATTTTCTCCACCTCTTCCCAAACTGCCTAGTGTATTTGTTGGATCCTCTGGATGAACTTATGGGATCTGTCCTTTATTCATTCTTCATTTACATTGGAATTTCTCCCATACATAAATTCCAAAGGAACCTTTGGTAGGTGTTGGCACAAGTTTGATCAGACCAGGGTCCTTCTCAAGTTACTAACAAAAGGTACCTAGTATTCTAGAGCGTTGTAATTTTCATCTCCTCCGAAGAGAAGAAGTCTCACCCAAAGCGTCGCTGAGAAAAATAGATAGGGAAGCGCACATAAAATACTGAGGATTCATAGAACCTTAAAGATTCATCCTTATCTTGTGTAGGACATCTAACTACCAAACATATCTGAACTCATATGCACAAGAACTAAACCTACTTATGTTGTGGAAAAGCATTGAAACACAGAGACATCATGTGGAACTCATGAACCATAAAGAAGTACTGCAATGGATAAGTATAACACAGAAAGACACAACATATTTTGAAAATTCAGATCCTTCTTCATATTATCTTCAAATATTTTTTCATTTACAAACTCAAAGATACACATTAGTGCTTTGTTACAAACTCCTGGATCTAGGCTCATGTCGTGAAGCTCTAACTCCAAAAAGGTGTACAGGTTACATTACAAATGTAGAACCTAACTTCTCTACAATAGAAAAAAACTATGGCATCAACCTAACAGTAAGGGAAAGATCGAACTTAACACAATCACAATTCAACCGAATCCTTTTACAATCATATTCATCCCTATATATAAGGTAAGTTGTGTATTTTGTCTTGGCTTGCACACTTCCTTTTTCTGTTGCAATCACTTCTTCTTTGTTGGGGTTGCGTTGTCCTTTTCACAACTGATCTCTGTTGCTTCTCCTTGCTCTATTTTATAGCTTCTTCTGAAGCTTGTGAAACTCTTACTAGGCAAAAACTTGTGCAATTCCTTATCCCAAAAATGAAGGGCCCAATAGGCTTCGACCAGAAACCTTGAGTCGCCCTCGAGTCAAATACTCAACTCTTTCATAGCTTCCAGGAGGAACTATTTTTTTCCCTTGTCCTCCTTTTCCTCTTCCTTTTTCTCTTATGCTTGCACTTTCTCTTCTTTTTCCTCTTCAAATGAAGGGCCCAACTCTGAGACCAACTCCAAGTCTCACTTCCTCACTCCTTGAAAGCTTCCAACTTTATCCTGCCACTTCCTGGCAAGAAGTTATGCCTCTGCTATGAACTGTTGGGTCACCTCTGTAATACATCCCTTGGGCTTGGATGCGACCAACAAGTTCCACTCAGAGTCTATTTTTGCATAAACTTGATGCATATGCATGTACATTGTCTGAATGATAGGCCTAAAGTCGCGCAAATCCTTCTTTTCTACAGATTGTGCCTCAAAGAGGGTGTTTGGTTCATTGTTTTCTTATTGGATCTAGTCAAACTTATATTTTTTCTCCAGTGGATCCATCGTGGTCACAACTTCTTCATTCAACACCTAGATTCTACTGTGCAAATCCTCCAAGGTTTGATTGCATCTAGTGATGATGCCCATCCAATCATTGACTTCCATAAAATTCCTTGTGCACTCATTTGTGCGCTTATGAAGTGTTTCTCGGCTATTGTTTCCTTCTAGCACTACCTTTTCCATCTACTTCTACAGCTTCCGAGGTTGTTGCTCCACTTCTTCTTGAGTTTGACACAACTACACTTCCATATGCTCAGCACAAATGGCTAGTTGTGTCGATGCTCCTTGGAGTAGCTCAATCTGATTCCCTAACTCTCCTACATCCCTGGCTTCAGGCAGTTGGGGTGTGACCTTCCAAATTTCCGGCTAGTCTTCAATAAATTTTTCTTGCACTCTTTCCAATCTATGCTTGACCTTGATCTTTGGATGTTATTCTTGTTTATTGCATTCTTGGGCAAGGAGCACTTCCTCCCTTGAATACTTGGCATACATCTCAGCCTATTGGAGCCTCTGCTCTAGTTGATCAGTGAATGTTCTGATAATTCTGACCAAGTGTGTCACTGGCCAATATGCCACGTCAACGGATGAAGGGGATGCAGCTCTGGGTACTCAAGTCTACAGTGGAATTCCATTGGCCATTGAATTCTCTAAGTGGGTCTCTACCTCCTCCTCCCTTTTTAAGGTCATGGCATAAGACTCAACCTTAACATTGAGGGAAAGAGTATCAGGACCTCTGTTCTAGCCAAGAAAAGTTGCAGAAAATATGCACACTACTGAGGGTTCTAGAGAACCAGCTCCATCTATTCCTATGCAAATGTCACACTTTGCTCGAAAGCTGACTCAGTTTCCTTATGAACCTCTGCTATTTCCTTCCCTTTATTTGCGATGTCTTCCTTTGTTATGCTTCCCTGGCCACCCTCAACCTTGGTTGTTGAGGGGATATGCAAGGTAATTTGAGCTTGCAGCTCCTCCACCGTTTGAGTGTTTTTTTTCATCACAAAAGTCACAATCTGCTCGTCCTGGGTGTCCAGGTTCAAACCAGTTAGCTACAGGCTCTACTCTGGTACTTCTGGATTTAGACCAGAAACTTATGGTCTCTGCTTAGGAAACTCCTGGGTTATTTCTAGTTGTTCTCTCTCTGGTTTCTCTGGCAGATCGAGCTGCATCGACTTTGGGTCTGTGATTTGGGGTGTACTGGTGGTTGTTGGGGTTGGCGACTAGGGTTGTGGTGGTGATGGAGGGTGTTCGGTGATGATGGTGGATGGAGGGGTGTTAGGATTAGCGACATCTTGAATATGGATGACGGGGATTTCTCTGACCACTAAGAGAGTGCGGGGGATGGAAAATGAAATGGGTTGGGGGTTTAAGAATTTAATCGACGAGACCCTAGTTTTGAGCTTCTTTTCCATTGGTTTTGTGATCAATGCAATGCTCAAGATCTCGTTGGAATCCTTACCTATCAACACAAATTTATCTAGCAGTTGTGGGAATACCGACAGATTTATTTTCTTGCGCTCCAATGGATGTGTCCCATCTTCCTCCTCAAAGTTTGACTGTGTATGATATTCCTTCTTCTGGGCCTCTGGTCCTACACTTGATCCTACCCCTGTTTCTTTTCCTTTCTTCTTTAGCAGTTATGTAGGCAATATATAGTTCATCCCCTACTTGCACGGGTTCCGTTTAACTCCCAACCACGACATTACCCATTTGTCAAAGGCCTCCTCATCTAGGTAGAATGGAAGCATCCTCGAATGGAAGTCTTCCCTGTTAGCATGCCTCGACCATACAAATGTATGATGTCAATTCATGCTGAAATCAAAGTTCCTCATGTTGTAGTTGAGGAGCTCATGTGGAATGTGCAACCTCTTTGTTATGTCGATCAGTCCATTGTACCACTTGGAGAATGTATAGTTGTTGAAGGTTGTGTTCTCCGAGTCCACCCTAGAGTGTCATGACTCAAACATATTTTCCATGCACCCCTTGTCTGCTAGCGCCAACAATATTCTAGCAGGTGGTGTCCACTTGAACATCGTGAACACCAACAACAAGTAGTGCTATAGAGAAGAAAACCCCTCTACAAACTACACCAAGGGTCTAAAGTGTAGGCAGAGAAAACCATCTAAAGTATCCTACTTTTAATCACTATCCCAACATTACCCCACAATCATACATAAAAGACAAGAGAGAGGGATCTGGTAGGCCTACCTTAAACTCTGCCTCTGGTGTCAAACTCTTTGCGCTTGGTTGTTTCCTGACTGTAAATCTCCTCCCAAGGCTGACCTACATTCATCAAAAGACAAGCACGAAACTACAAGCATGCATTCTACATATGGATTAGTGGTTTAGACATCATAAACAAGAAATGTAAACAAATCATATAAGTTTAAGACTTCATTTGGCCGGACGAAAAAAGTACTTCTTTATATTAATCTCACAAAAAGTCACTTACAACATGAGACCGTCACTGCTCCTCGAACTTGGTCTGGGGCTCCTCTTCACCATGCACCAACTTCTTCCCCGTCTTCTTCTCCTCCTCAGTTCTCTCTTAGGGAAATCGTAAAGGGCTTTGCAATTGGGGCAAAGGGGGATTGATAAAATGGGCAAAGTTTCTTTTCTCTCGTGCTTCTCTTCGCAATGGGACCCCAACCCCTTCTTTTATAGGCCAAAAGGGATAGTAGCAGTTGGGGTGACTGGCTATGGGAAGTCAAATGGTTAAGTAACCACCCAGAGACCAGTATCCTATGCAATTTTCCACTTTTCGTGATATTTTGTGATTGTACGTGGGTTGTAGTTGGTTAGAAGGCATGTGTACATGGGTAGTAGTGTTGCAGGGTGCGTACACCTTCAAAGCAATGGTTTTTTGAAGACTTGTTCAATGATGGATCAGAAAAGATAGCAAGTTAGATGGCCTAATGCTAGGCATGCATGTCTGGTGCAATTTAGGGTTATAATAGATGCCCCCTAATGTGTGACGTCAGAAGAGAATCTAATGGATGAAATACATAACAAATATTCACCACTGTATGATGCGAGTGAGCCCAGGGACCGGAGTTCAAGAGGTGCCATCTGCAAAAATTACAATTTTTCTCATCGAGGCGGGCATACCCATGCTAGGGATGAAATAAAATCATGGATGCCAATCAAATACACTACAGATCCATGTCATATAACTATATAAAGTGTGGCCGCGAGCAGTACATAGCGGATCTACATCTCAACAATCAAAAGATATACATGTATAATATCCATCTTCAAGAATCCAATGATGCCAGATGGTTGGAGATGAGGTCTTCAGAGATCGAGCAACAACTTCAAAATATTTAAAACTTGGCTAGAAGTGTAATACGAGTGTATGAATTCACTACCCAGTGGTCTTCGACGACTCATCAGGAATAGACAAGAGGATCTTGATGATCAAGCATAAAAATTCATTGATTTTGAGCAAGGAATTGATTGGTCTTCCGGGGTGGCCAGGCATGAGGACATGAGACAAACTACAGAAGGGTCGACTCAAGTTTAGTAAGAATTCCCTTGGAAAAAATCACGACAAAATATGAGACTCAAGGAGCATGCCATTGAAACAAGTTCATGACGCAGGAGGCAACGCGAACTCTCCAAATGTTTAGAACGGTAACCAAACGAAGGAGGACACAACTCTATGTAGCGAGAACAACTTCCTAAGGTCATATTGAATCCTAGAGCTTGATGAACAAACGAAAGGATGTTCTTTTTCCAAGGGTGACTCATTGTTCTGTCAACAAAAAGGAAATACTTTTCCCTTCCTCTTTTTGGCGTATATTTGATTTTTTTCTCTTTTTCAATAATTGTGAAAAATTTTGAAAAACAATAAATAATTCTACGTTACAAAGGAGGGTCGAGTGTCCCAGACATACTAGTTCCAAGCAGAAGGAACACATTGATTCTCAGAGAAAGGGGACATATGCAGGAAAAGGACACTTGGCAAAAATCCTCCATGGGTCAAGGTGTCAAGACGCAGAGGCAAAATGTTACAAGACTTGTGTATGAGGCATGCTTTAGATGGTTCAATTGAGAGCAACATGGAGTCGTCATTAGGCCAAAGACACAGGAATGCAAATGTGATTAATAAGACACAACGATAACGTCATTTGATGTAATTTTAATGAGCCCAGAGAAGCAAAGCTCGACGGTTTTTCATTTTTAGAGAGTTTGAAAAAAGCGTAAAAGGAGACTCCATTGGGGTACCTTTTTCGAAGGTAGTCTAGTCGGCTCGAAAAGGGGGTAAACTAGCACCGAATAGACATCTATTCAAAATCATTTTAATGAGTGTGACAAAGACAATATCACTTGGCAATCTTTTCATATTTAAGGAGTCTGAAAAGAGCTTAACTATGGACTCCATAAGGGATGTTCTTCTGGACAAATTTAATGAGTGTGAATAAATGAGGTCACTCGGCCATCTTTTTAATTTTAGGGAGTCTAAAAAGAGCTTACCTATGGACTCTGTGGAGGGTTCCTTTTTCATAAGTTTAGTCCCTCAGGCCCAAAAAAGGGTTAAATCTATACCTGAGAATACTCTTCTAGAGAACCGAGGTTCCTAGAGTATACGTTTGTTCATACTTTTGACCACCCGAACCGAAAAAGGGGTAAACTACCGTCAGACAGACGTGCCTTCAAATTTCAGTTTAGCGAGCGTGAAGGGAAACTAGATCGTTTGGCAATATTTTCATGTTTAGAGGGTCTGAAAAGGGCTTAAAAGAAGACCCGTTGTGTTTTGGGAGTCCCGAGGGTGAGGTCAAGAGTGATAATGAATCATGCAAATGAGGATCAAACTCATAATCAAGAAAAAATAATAAGGACTCTCGAGCCTATAATCATTAGTGATGGCATGGACACCAAAATGCAACCAAGATCTACTTAGGGAATCCATGTAAAGGTAGGATCTAGCACTAAATTATGACACCTCTAGAGCAAGAGTGAGGGTTCCGTGTCGAAATTCGGTGGGATCGATCCTATGGCGAATAGAAAAAGACAATGAGGTGCAACAAGTGGAGGTGGAATCCTATCTTACATGCACAAAGTTGAAAAAATGACTTTTTACCATAAGACCTTTAACACTGGCCCATCTCTCAAAAACTTTTCAATACCCAAAATAACACTTATCGTAACATGCCCTGAGAAACTCAAGAACCATAGTAAACGATTTTCAACCTAGAAAACATGGCAAAAGGGTCCAAAAAATGACAAAAAGGGGTGAAAAATGTCTATAAATAGAAAGTTGGCAGCTCATTATCACCATTGTCATTTGATAATTGACAAAAGTCAAAAAACACCCCTTTTCCAAAATAGTTGATTATGGTATCTTCAATGGACGAAACAAACTTTCACTTGGACCAAGTAAGTGCACACTAAACCCTCCTGCATTCCCATTCCTTAATTTTGTATTTGTTTTTGTTTTTTGGGGGGGCACTGACATTTAAAGAGGTCGTCCCTGCATGTACGTGGGTTGTGTACTGACAGATAAATTGCCTATGTGCACATGCGACTGCCCCCAAGACAGCCCGCGTACACCCTCAAATAAGTGGGAAAAAAATGGAAATGCAAGAGTTAACTTCCATTCATTTGCTTTTGCAGGATGTATGTGCATTGGAGACAGAGGGAGCATGAGGACATTGATTTTTTGGTCTCCAAGGACCCTATTGCTATCGTTGTTTTGTCACAATGCAGGTTGCTAAAGTTCTTCCAGTGTCCATTTATGAGGGAACAACCCAGGTTGCTAAATGCATTGATGGATTACTGGCATCCTAACGCAGAGGAATTCATGCTCAAGGGGCAGTCATTGACTCCAATGACTAAGGAAATTTACTTCCTGACTAGCCTCTCTAGGAGAGGGGATCCAGTCAACTTGTGCACTTTCCCCCCCAGGCCTCACAACATTGAGGAGTTGATTGCACTTGTTGGCGATGGAAGTCACTCCTGGATTGCTTGCAGGAGCAGAGCCCGACGCCCATCAGTTAATGTCACGATTTGTTTTAAAGGGGTGATCTAATGGAGGAAAACTCGGGGAGATATCACTCTAACTCGGGGACTGAGTCTGGTACATATGGTGACAAAGGAGGTCTTGATCCAACTTCAGCCAGTAAGTTGATAAAAGGGTGAGTAGGTGGAAGACTTAGTGAGAAAAATGAACAAACAGCTTTGGGCGACAAGCTTATGACTATTCTCAAAAGAAAGACACTGAAGGCAAGATCCGCTTGGCTCAGGGTCTCAAGAAATTGAGGAGGACCCAACTAGATCCTCCAATTCCAAGTCACTCAGCGCTGAGAAAATCACAGGAGCTGGCTAGAAACATCATAACTGCTACAGTGATCCTACCAACATCATCCTATAGTAGCTATAGCTCGACTGGATCATCCAATTCCGAGCAATTCTAACACAGTGTAACAAAGATGTAAAAGAAACTGGCATTCATTAGGCAAGAAGTCTCAAGAGTGCATACATAACCAGAGTATTAGTGCTTCATTAAAGATTTACATCCCGGGAGCTCAGCTCAACCATCGATGGATACCAAAATGGTGAAAATGCCTTCATATACTCAAAACAACAACAGCTGCGAAATCAAGACACTGCATTGAAAGCTTTGCGTCTGCATGGCTTCTGACAGTCAACATCTGAAAGATCATGCAGCTTATGTCAAACGCAATCTTAATTCTTTGACAGTTCCAACGGCGAATCGACGTGCCTTAAATTCATGGCCGTGCTTTCCCATTAAGGCGGAGGCGATGTCTAACCACCACCGACCGCTTCAATAACTGCAACATAGGGATTGAGGATGGTCGAGCCAACTCGGCACCTTCTGGACATGGAGGACCTCCCATGCAGCCACCTGGAATAACCAACCGGCTCAAAGGATATGCGGGGAGAACAGCGCGGAAGGTGGGACACGGGAACAAAGTGATGGGGCCACGATGGTGGGGAGAGAGAGGGATTGCAAGGGGGACGCATGGAAAAATGCAATAAGCGAAGGAGGTGGAAGAATGGGTGTGATGGATAATAAGAAGGGAGGAAGGCCACGCAGACCATAAAGGAGATATAGATGGATGACACATGGCGGCAGGAGACCGGTGGTTGGAAGGTGATATGACGAGAGAAGGGCCCACGCGTGCTTAAACACAGAGCAGCTATGGATGATGCGGGTCGTGCGAGCGCCGTTGATCCGAGCACGCTAATCTGGGCCGTCGAAGAGGTGCACCCCGGATTCCGGACCCCCCCCCCCCCCCC
>CBVK0100228398.1:0-25079 GCA_900067695.1 Picea abies
AAACCCCTCCAAGCCACAGGAAAAGAAGGGTCACGGGAAGACAAAGGACACTGGAAAATGGTGCGATTTCCACAAAATGCCCTGGCACAACACCGATGAATGTTGCTCAAAATAGTCATTGGTGGCCGAGATCAAAGACAAGGATCCAAACCTTGAATCAGAATCTAATTTTGAAAATACTGGTAAAGGACAGATCATTGATGCAGACCCTAGTTCTATTGTCGTGACCACAACAATTCAACCAGAAGAATCAACACATCCTGAAGAGGGGGAGTGCGTTTTTCATTCACAGATGTGGGTGAAGGGGACCCCGCTGCATTTTATTGTTGATAGCAGAAGCCAGAAGAACCTCATCTTAGCAAAGGTCGTCAAACATCTTGGATTGTCAACAACACCACACCCGCAACCATACAACATCGGGTGGCTTCACCAAGGATGAGATCTTTGTGTCAGCCAACAGTGTCGATTATCATATGACATCCAACCCTTCAAGGATGAGGTATTATGTGATGTTGCTCCACTGTATGTCTGTGATGTTCTCTTGGGCCAACCATATATGTGGAGACGCCATGTTGTTTATGAGTCTCAACCCCGTAGTGTCATTGTTACTTTGGGGGGTCATCTCTATAGAATACCAGAGGTAGTTTCGATTACTGTTCCACCTAAAAAGTGCTACAAGGTAGTATCTCATACTACAAAATTCAACTTCTTCACAATCTGTTCAAAAGGAGAACAAAAGGACACTGCAACCACTACAGCCTTGCCCCAAGCACCTTCTATCCAACAGAAGCAGGTTGAAAAGGTTGCAACAAAGCACAAAGATTCCTTTTGCACACCATCCTCTCATGTATCTCAAATTTTTGAACAACCTCAACCCCAACAGGTTCATGACAGACTTCCACAAACTGAGCAGCGCAACGTCTCTAGCAAGGCAAGCAACTCACCGAGATGTAGATTCGGCAAATGATTTTCCCTCTCCCTTGGGAACTCAATGCAATGGAGACCATTGCTTCCTAAGGAGGGAGAATTAATCCATGTGGATATCGGTGGCCACCCACCTTTTTTGACTGGCCCAAAATAGGTTTCTGGCAATATTGGCAATTTACTATTTTTAGTAGTTTTTAACTTTCGAGGCCAATTTGAGGGCCCAAATGAAGGTTTTTATATATCAAGGTTATTAATGATATCCTACGGCATGATTGAGGCCCCAAAATGAATCATCTAAACGATACCTTTCCAACAAGCTATCATACGCCTAAAACAGAGATTGTATGCAAAAGTTACAACCCCGGTAAGTTAATGCACTAACTTACCCAAACGAGGCCCACGTGACTTTTGGCGCTTCATATCCTAGGGTTAGGTTTTTGGATGTCTAGATTTTTCGACATTCCTTTTTATTGTAAAAATTCCTTCAGAGCCTCATTGCAATTATCTTCTTGTGAATGAGCGTAGTTGTCACATCTCTTCTCAGAGATAAGCCGCCACCATTCTAGCGAGCTTTTCACTCTGTATTTTTACAGTCTCTGTACATTTCTTTCATTAATAGAAATTATGTATTACTATATATCCATGTTTATGGTTGCATCTCTAACACATTTATGTTATATGATTGAATATCTGCGATATATCTGTGCATTTCTTTATTATATCTCTGCTCTCATTTTGTGCCGAAAATAATCCGGATCAAGGGGTTACCTTCTAACCATCTTAACCCATTTTCCTTATTTTAGGGCTAACCCACTTCTAACCACTTGTCCACTTAGTGATTTATCCATTAACTTTATTATTTAAATAATTTCTTTTGTATCCACTTTGACTTATAGTACACTCATCACTTCACTTTATTATTTAAATTACCTTATAACCATCTTAACCCACTTTCCTTATTTTAGGGCTAACCCACTTCTAACCACTTGTCCTCTTAGTAATTTCTCCATTAACTTTATTATTTAAATAATTTATTTTGTATCCACTTTGAATTATAGTACACTCATCACTTCACTTTATTATTTAAATATTTTCTTGTTTGCAACCACTTTGACTACTTTGACCTTTTGGGGCTTCTAGATGACTCATGAGAGTTCTCTAACTTCACATGGCCATAACTCTCTAGCCGTGAGGAGTTATGTGACATTCCACATACCAATGTAAATGACATGACATGTACTATCCATCTAGAATAGTCTTGCCTGCAAATATATCAAAACTCATACCATTATCCATCAAACAAACTTGGGTCCATTACCCAAACCTTTGTGCTACTAGAATTCACTACCGGACTTTCTTCAAGGGTTGACATCAATGAAAACCAACCCAATTAATCAACAATATCCCCCTTTGGATTTGGTGGAAACACTCTGATGCAATACTGAATTCATATCACTCATGCTTCCCCTGTGATCATCGCTCCCCCTAGAACCATATCTATGTACTCTTTCTCCAAACATTTACCTTTACATCTGATAAATCTCTCCCCCTTTTTCATCAATGGAAAAGGTATCTTTCCATATGGGGTTGCTCCCCCTAATTGAACTTTCCTTAGGGATACTCCCCCCAACTGAACTCTTTCTGAAACTGATCCCCCAACTGAAACTGTCCTCTTTACGGTGCTTCCTCATCTAAATCTAAGACATATAAGATAAACATTCAAAAGCATTCATTTTGGAGTAGAAATTACTCTGAGTCTCTGGTGAAAATAATCAAAGACTTCCCTTGGAAGCGGTTTTGTAAAGATGTCTTCCACTTGCTCTTTTATGCCCACATATTCAACTTTGATGTTCTTCTCTACAACTTGTTCCCGTAGAAAGTGATACTTTATTGGAATGTGCTTCATCTTGGAGTGCATCACCAGGTTCTTTGAGATATTGATGGTGCTTGCATTATCACAATAGATTGGAATGGGCTCATCATACTCAACCTGTATATCTTTCAAAGTTTGTTTCATCCATAGAGCGTGAGTAAAACATCATGTTGTTACAATATACTCTACTTCAGTTGTAGATCAAGATATTGATTATTGTTTCTTGCTTAACCAAGATACTAAACACTCAACCAAGTAGAATGTTTCTCCACCAGTGCTTTGTCGTTCATCAATGTAACCTGCCCAATTTGCATCTATGTAGGAAATAACTTATATATCCTTTCCTTTTGGATACCATAATCCAAGCTCTTTTGTTCCTCTTAGATATCTGAAAATCATCTTCACCACTAATACATGTGATTCCTTTAGTGCTGCTTGAAATCGTGCCACCTATCTAACTGTCTGCATTACATCTGGTCTGGATGTTGTCACATATAATAAGCTATCAATCATTAACCTATATTTCTTATGGTCTGTAGAATTTGAATCATCATCTTTGCTCAACTTGCAACTGGTTTGCATAGGAGTGGTAACTGGTTTGCAATCTTCCATTCTGAACCTCTTTAGCATTTCTATGATATACTTAGTTTGAGAAATAAAAATTCCTTCGTTGCTATGACGTATCTAAAGACCCAGAAAGAAGGATAGTTCTCCAAGTAATGACATTTAAAATTCATTCTGCATATCCTTTGCAAATTTTTGGCTTAACCTGTCATCAGTACTTCCAAAAATAATATCATCAATATAAACTTCAATTAATAAAATACCAACTTGAGTTACCTTGATGTAAAGGTTGTTGTTTGGACTTCCTTTTCTGAACCCTGCCTGTTGTAGATGTTTATCCAATCTAGAGTACCATGCTCTAGGAACCAATTGTTCAATGTAGACTTCTTCTTCAAGTTCCTCGTTTAGAAAATCTGACTTCGCGTCCATATCTGTCCATACTGTTCAAGACTCTGCTACACAACTGTCCATAATTTTGACTCATTTTTCACTATACTATCATGAAGTCTTCACTACTACAACTGATTGTACTTCTGCTAACTGACGACTCTGGATCTGTCTTCTCAAACTCTACAAGCTGCTCGAAGGTGTTGAGATTCAACAAGAAGATCCTAGTGAAAATTATGCACCTACACTAGGATGGAGCCTCAGGATATTTTTAGGTGGAAGTCTATTTTTAGATGATGAGCAAATTCTATTTATAGATGATGTCTATTTATAGATGTATGTCGACTATTATTACCCCTTAATAATAGTTGGACAATAAATATTAATCTATTCTCAATGAGCACTTGGAAATAGTTAACTGAAGTGGCAAATCAATTAGCTATAGGAAATTCGAGTTCAAAGGTTGACTGGTGGGACATGCAAGTCGAATTAGTTGTAACTGAGTGATTCGAAGTTGTAACAGAGTTATATGTGTAGTTATGTGAGTTGTAAAGTAGTTTAACTCAATTAAGTGAGTTAAGATCAGTTGTAGTAGTTGTAACTGAACTTACACTAGTGAGAGATTAGTGAATTAATTCACAACCAATGATCTCACATGCAACTGAAGATTTACCACTGTTAACTACATGCATGTCAGATCCAGTGGAGACCTAGTTGAGATAACAGGTGAAAGGGACAGTTTGACTATCAGTTGTGACTTTAGTGGGTGCACTCATGCAACCACACACACATTGTATGTGCCAATGAGGAATGTGTAGCCTAGGCCAGAGGATTCAATTCATTGCATGGATTTTCCATCAGTAGGGATTGTGCATAGGAGGCAGGTTGTCTGGAGGCAATAAATTGGCACATGAATTTGCCAATTTTGGTATGACAGCGTGAGCCGATTGTATATTGTACTGAGAGCTCTTGGATTAGAGTTTTGTATGAGATTGTTTCATGATCCATGATATATACATAATATATGATAGTGGGGTTTTTAACTTTATGCTTTCCTGATAAAACATGTGTTATGTGTGATTGATCTTTCTTCTTGATATTGCAATTGGCGATCATGTTTTAAATTATGCAAGAATATTTGTAGAAGTGATTCTGTATTTAACAGTGGCATATAATTGTTAGATCAGGAGAATCCAGGCAATACATAATTTGTATTGAAATTTCTATAGAAGGATGGTTCTTTGGTCTGTCACAACTATTTCATAGACTCCCCCTATCTAATATTCATATTACCTAGGAGTCTCTAAGCCAGATGGCTTAGAACAATTCCTACTTTGATGTGTATTCATCATCATCTTCATAGGTAGATTCATCATCTCTATGAGCTCTGACTTATTTATTTATGTTTGTGGATTCATATTTCACTATAATGCCTGAAAGTATAATCTCTTGAACATGTCATTATTTACCTGTCCTTCTTTTCTTTCAGTTATTTTCCAAACCTTTTTGTATCTCACGTCTTTCTCTATAGAATTTTCTTCATCTCGTTTTATTATCAATATTGTGATCTCTGGGACTTGGTATTTGTTCACCTGTTCTTTGTGTTTTATTATCCATACTTTCTTATATATGATATCAATGTTCTCTTTCATGGAAGTATCGATCATGCTTCTACAATCACTAGCTATGTGTCCATAGTCATGACATTTGTAACATTCAATGTTACGTGGGGCCACATAAGCACTTCTTGCTTGAACATTTATTTTATAATTCCTACAATCTACAACCTTATGTCCAAAATTAGTACAATAAAAACAATGACCATAAAATAAGTTTGCATACTTGGGAGTGAATGATCTTCTTTGTGGTGTAGTCCTTCTAAATTTATGCCTTGATTGATCATGATCATAATTGAATCTTATTTGTGGCTTGAACATGGATGGTTTTATTGAAGATGTATCTTCAATAGTTTTCTTAGATTCTGGTTGACCATGATTCCTTCCTTTGAGTACTTCTGCATAACTCTTTATATTTTCTTCATTCTTCTTTTCTAGCAACCTAGAGTGCTTCTCTTCATTCATTATAATTGATGTGGATGTTTCTGTCTCTTCAACATTTTTGTTGAGCTTGATGATTTTACTTCTCAATGTGACAACTTCTTCTGAAAGCTTCTCAACCTCTTCTTTTTTCTTCATTGTCTGAGATTTCATGACTTCTTTTTTTATTTTCTCTTCTTCAAGCTGAATTTTTAATGTGATTATTTCTTCTTCAAGTCCTTTCTCTTCTTGACCAAGCTCTTCCTCAAGCTAGTTTAGATTGTTAGTTCTTTCCTTAAGATGACCTGTCAATATATTCTCTCTCATTTCTGCTTCTTCCTTATGTGTTGCTATGTTGGCTTCCAAATACTGCTTTTGATATTCAAGATTTTGTTCAATCTTTCGGGCTTCTTCTAGCTGAGTTCTTAAGTTCCCTATGACTTGTTGGGCTTCTTCAAAAATGTGAACACTTTCCTTTTGTTTCATCAATTCTTTCTTGAGTGACTTGTTTTATTCTCTTAGTTCATCTAAAGAACTAATCAATTGTGCTTCATAACTTTCTTCCTTTTCAATTAGTTTTTCTGTCTCATTTCTTTCATGGAATTTTATTTCAAGATGTTCATGTTTTCCACAAGTAAAGAAAAACAACATACCTTTGGTGATTATGTAATTTTCATCTTCTGAATTTGTTTGACATGGTGAACATATTTCTTCTTTATTTGTACCTGCATATTCTTTGGCATTTTCTGAATCTGCGATGGGTGAAGAATATATATCATGTAACTTATCCAAAAGTTCTTTGGCTGTTGAAAATTTACCAACCTTTTCTCTTACTAGATTAGGTAATCCTTCCCATATGAAATCCATTTCTATTTTTTTATTCTTCTTCAATTCCTTCTTGGATGTAGTATTTTCCCTTTTTGAACTTTCATATCTTGTAATGACTGATAGCCAAATATAATACCCCTGTGCCTATAAAAACAATTTCGTCCTTCCACCGCACATCTCATACTTTATACCATTTTGACCTTTGAACAATGGTACTCTATTCTAAGAATAATGAATGATCTCCTTCCAGTGGTTAAACTGTTTCTTGAAGGAACCTCCTCTAATACCAATTGTTGGATTACTGAGAGGGGGGTGAATCAATAATAAAGCAATTTAATCACTTTTAACCATATAATGCAAGTGTTATATCAATGTAGCATTATCATCCAATAATTGTAGAGTAAATAAACAATGAACAAATGAGAAATCATATACATACACAGTACACTAGTGTTTTTACGTCGAAACTCAAAGCAGGAGAAAACCACATAATATTTTTTCTTATATGTCTTTAAGAATTACATTCATTGGAAGCACCAATTTCCTTTGTTTTCTAGCTGCAACTGAAAGGAGGCTCCAACCCCCTAGTTTCTCAGGGTACAACCTGAAGGAAGATCCAACTCCCCAAATATAAGGCTACAACCCCCTTTGTTTTCCGGCTACAACTGGAAGGTGGCTACAACCACCTATCCTTGCCCCGTCCAACCACCCTGTGTTCTCCGGCTACAAACGGAAGGTGGCTACAACCACTTTTCCTTTCCCTATCTAACTACCCTGAAATAAAAGTAGAATGATGGAACTACTGTCACACTATCACTGTGAGATATACTATTGTAAACCTGTACCAATCAACCTGTAATCAATCTGTACCATAAAAACGTGCATCAACCATGCACCAACCTGTAATCAACATGTACCATAAACAAGTGCATCAACTATGAACCAACTTGTACCTCAACCTGTAAACAACCTGTACCATAAACAAGTGCATCAACCATGCACCAATCTGTACCTCAAACTGTACCATCAATGAGTGCATCAACCATGCACCAAATATGTACCAATCATGCATCAAATACACATAAACTATGACGCATCAAGATGTACCAATATCATCAAATATACACCTCATGTATGTCCCAACTCATCAACTACTTGTCTCAACCATGTACCCAACATGTACCTCAACCATATACCAAATACATATACCAATATAACCATCAAAATTTCTTTAGCAATACATCACACTGTCCATAACCAAATACCATAAACCATTACATCAAACCATGTGTCACAACCTCACTATTATACAACCTCTATCTGTAACATACCTCAACCAAAATCCCTCATCAATTTCATCATCCAAATCTGAGTTGTAACTCTGTAATAGACCTAGTGTATATGATCACAAAACTGCAAACCTTCCTTAACTTTAACACAAGAGACTATCATTTTATCAAACTTTACTCTAGTATCACATGATTAGTTTTGGATTAGTCAACAACCCTAACTTGAAATAATAATAACTATGTACCCGTAATGAATAAAGATCTAAAAATGGTACACAATGTTCTTTAATGTATTTTATACAATTCCTCCATATTTCACTACTTGGAACCTATCAAAAAAGAAGTTATATAAAAAATGGCATACCTTGTTGAATTCTGGCTTATTCTAGAAAGCGAACTTGTAGAGCATGCCCCACACATAATATTTGTTGTATGGAATTGAAAATAGTACACAAAATACTACAAAATGTATTATAACCAATATATTTTGTCTTACTAAATTTGGATCTGTTATGAAGAAGTTATGAAATTTTTACCCGAAACACCTGTTTTAGACTAGATTCAGGACTAGCCACAAACCCTATTTTCCACGGAGTGTAACTCCAAAAATACAATGACCGACAAGCTCAAATTTTTATCACAACTACTTGGATATGTTTCCTAAATGGATTCCCAATTTCACATTTTGAATCATTCTAGAAAAAAAATTATTGCGAAAATGGTGAGATGACCTGTAAATAACATACCTTAGAAAGCATCATCAAAAGAATTTATCCTCCCTTGAATTTTGGCCTTATTTATTTCACCTTCCCTTTGAAATTCGGCTTAGATATCCTTTGGTTACCTCATTCACTTGTAAATATTCAATATGCTCAAGATTTATTAAAAATGAGAGACACTTGTCTGACACTTGTCTCTTATTTATACTTTCATGTAGCTTCTTCAAGGGGTTACCTTCTAACCATCTTAACCCACTCTCCTTATTTTAGGGCTAACCCACTTCTAACCACTTGTCCACTTAGTAATTTCTCCATTAACTTTATTATTTAAATAATTTATTTTGTATCCACTTTGACTTGTAGTACACTCATCACTTCACTTTATTATTTAAATTACCTTCTAACCATCTTAACCCAGTTTCCTTATTTTAGGGCTAACCCACTTCTAACCACTTGTCCACTTAGTTATTTCTCCATTAGATTTATTATTTAAATATTTTCTTTTGTATCCACTTTGACTTATAGTACATGCATCACTTCACTATATTATTTAAATAATTTCTTCTTTACAACCACTTTGACTACTTTAACTTTTTGGGGCTTCTAGATGACTCATGAGGGTTCTCCAACTTCACATGGCCATAATTATCTAGCCATGAGGAGTTATGTGACCTTCCACATGCCACTAGAAATGACATGACATGTACTATCCATCTAGAATAGTCTTGCCTGCAAATATATAAAAACTCATACCATTATCCATCAAACAAACTTGGGTCCATTACCCAAACCTTTGTGCTACCAGAATTTCTTCAAGGGTCGACATCAATGACAACCAAACCAATTAATCAACATATAACTTGAGCATATCAAGTTAGATTTTATTTATTTTTAGAAAAATTTTTGGGTTTTTGGTGGTGTGTGAAGTCATTTCTTGGGAAAAACAAGGGTTTTCAGGATATGTGTGCACATTGAGAAGGTCAAGTTTGAAAAAAAGAAGAAGTTCCCTTTCACCTTTTTAACATTTGAAATATTTTTTTATAGTTCACCTGGTTGTTAGCTATGTTATAGAAATAGAGGTATTGAGTTCAAGTTTTACCTTTTTAATTTTTTTTTTTTTATAGAAGTGTAAGAAATTTAAACTATAAAGTGACTTTGGTGTAAAGTGCATATCATAAAAATGAGTCTATTAATATCCTAAAGTAATTTAATTATTTTTTGAAGTTATTTTTTTCCATATAACTTAAGTTAAAAAGTAACCTTATTAGGTAATTCTCACTTATTTTATAAAATTGAGTAATTTAAGTTATGAAAGTAATTTATTTGTAAAAATGAGTTGATAGGACAAAGTTAGAGGAGGGCAATATTTCTTTATTCCTTACAAATCAACAACCTCATCATGCACCCATCACCACTTGGGACAACCTCCACCTTCCACAAGGCACTTTGGTTACCATTTTAGTATTTTATGCCTTTCTTTAAATGGGCATAGCTTTATCATCTGGAGTCTATTTTTAGTGTTTCTTTTTTTAATCTACTTATTTTTTCTAGCTCTCTATATTTGAACAATCACTTTCTACTTACCATGTTTCTTTCATATTGTAATATGGCTAGTACAATTGAGACCGTGCTTATTATCTCAAACTACTTTTCATGGAAATCCTATGTGGAGGATTTACTATGAAGTAAGGGATTTTAATAAGTTACCTTGGGAACATAAATTGTTCCTCTTCAACCAATAAAGCGAGCCAAATGGGACAATAAAAAATGATGAAGAACATGGATTGATAGCAATATCAATCTTTAATGATTTATAGTTTCAGCTTCAAAGGATTAAAACCTCAAATGGAGCTTGGAAAATGTTGAAATTGTGGTTGATCAACATAATGAGATTTGGGCACATCAACTTGAAAATCAATTGATTCCTTTGAATCCTAGTGATTTATCTTGCATTGAGGATTTTCTATCTAGGTTTAAGACACATATACTTTCCCTTGTAGAGTGTAAGATAAAACAAGAAGATGTTCAACTCATATATGTTATTTTTTCTAATATTGAAAATGTATATTCTAACTTTGTATCTACTTTTCACTCCACTAGAGAAGCACTTATTAGTTTAAGGTCTACTTAAAAAATGCCTTATTTGAAGGTTTTTGTGATTCTCGCAATAGGTAGCAATATAAGCTCTTACATATGGGATTGATCAACAATGTAGGTACATCTAAGAAATGATTAGTGTCACAATAGAAGTAAAGCCCTGAGTATATGAAGAAACAATGTTCTCGCAATAACAAATAAAACAATATCCTTAAACTCTCTAAGCCAACTCCTACTCTAAGTGGTGATAAAGGAACTAAATCAAAAGGGAAGAGCATTAAGAAACATTTCAATTTTTATGAGGGAGATGGTCATATGGAGTCTAAATGTTTTAAGAATATGAAATCCTTAGAAGCAATAATTAAGAAGAACAACATCAATTCAAATTCTTCTTCTTCTAACTCTTTTTCCCGTGGGCATGCTCTTTTTTCTTCTATAATTTCTTTCAATGAAACATCTACTTCTTCTTGTAATGAGTGGCTTATTGTCTATAAAGCATCTTATCATATGGCTCAGGATAAAACCATGTTTTCTACTCTTAATGAATGTAACATCAAACAAATATTTGTTTGTGATGATAGATCTCTAGTTTTATAGGGTCTAGAATAGTTCAACTAGATGATACCCACTTTAATGATGTATTATGCATTCCAAGCCTTTCCTACAACATAATATCAATGTATCAAATCACTCATTCAAGCGAAGACAAAACTATATAATTTTCACCTCACTAAGTTGTAATCATGGATTTAAAGGGTCCCAAGCATATCTTAGAAACTTGAATTGTTGATGATATTACTAGGTTGTATATATTTGACAACTTTGGGTCATCATTTCTTCCCTCTATTTTTATTGTTGATAGTGATGACATGAGTAGTTTGGTCATCTAAACTATATCTCAATACAACAACTACATAAACATAATATGGTGAATAGTCTTGCTCTTATTTCTAACAAAGATGGTGCTTGTTCCAACTGAGCTCTCCACAAACATCATTAGGATAGTTTTGACAAGTTCACCTCTTGGTATGCATAATCCCCTTTGAAACTTGTTCATAGTGATTTTTTTGGACAGTTGGTTGTCATCGATGTCAACCCTTGGAGAGTTAGAGATACCCCATAGTTGTGATCAAGATCAATGGTGAGTTAGTTGTCATTGATGTCAACAAAAGTGGTTGATGTCAATAGATATGATGGGTGTATTTGGAGAAGTCTCCAAAGTGGTCCCCTTATGGTGTAGCTCTAAGAATGTCCCTCACAGGAAGACACTTTGAAGAAGTCTATAATAAGCCCCAGAGGTGTGGTTATGGAACCCAAAGTTGATCAAGGAATAAGGACATGAACGAAAAATAAATGCATAGTATACCTTCATATATGGATAGTACTCTTCATGTTGTTTCTGGAGATAGGTGGTATGCCATGTGGTTCCTCACGGTTGAGGAGTTATGAGGTCATGAAGTCGGAAGCCCCGAAGAATGGTTATGAAGCCCCTAAACAGTTACAAGTATTAGTCAAAGGGTAAAGTGGTTGTAACAAAAAACCCCTAAAACAAGGAGAGAGGTTACTAGAAAAAGTATAAATGCACCTCAAATATTCTCTCATAAGTACATTCACACACACATTTTATTGAATATTTTTAAGTGAATAAGTAATATGGTTTACCTTGTTATTGGAAAATATAAGGTGGAATCTAAGGTAGCAAGTTTGAGGTTGCGAAGGAAGGTCAAAGGTTTGCCCGAAATTCACCTTGGAAGACGACTGGTCAAAATTACTTGAAATAATGGAAACTAAGACTTGAAAACTGATGTGCGTGCAACTGATCAAATTCATCTGCAAATGGTCAAACCTGCCAATGGTCTAATCCCCAACTTATTTTCGCTAGCCATTTCACAAGAAATATCTATGGCGCTTGTCTTTCAGAGATTTCGAGGACGAGGCAAAGTGGTTTGGGGTAGACTACTTTCATCTGGTGGCGCCACATGGTCTCGAACCGAAACCACGGTCTTTTCATCAGTCCACTTTCAAATAATTAATCTTCGTGATAGTTCCCTGCCCAATGTGGTTGCTGACCGATGATCTGTGGTGTCAGAGACCTGTGATCTGTCTTGTCTCGTCAACTCCGCGCCCCTGCTAGACTTAGCTTTATTCCACTATATGTGTCTTCATCCTCCATTTTATTGCCCCTCTATATCGGTTTGGCCCCTCGCTAAATCTGAGATTTGGATTCCATAAAAAATTATATGGTGATAACATGTTATAAAATATCCATTTGCATGTTACATTCATGCTTACTTATTACCGTATGCATTACATCATATCCTGTGTTTCAAGTATTTTACCGATGCCTACAATGCATATAGGTTCCAACTATCTATCTCTTGTATTCTTATATATAGTCATGCCTTTAGGTTAATATGCATGTACACATTTGTACAATCATGCGCTTAGAAACTGACTCACATTTTTATGCCATCCCTTCTCTTTTATGAGGATTAGCAACAATCAAAAGAACTCCTCCTTACTTTCTTAGATAGATCATATTAGCAATAAGTTTCATTCATTATAAGTCAAATAATCGAAGATTACAAATTTTCCATCAGTCCTCTAGATATGAGGACATATACATACAATATTTAGTCTTTTATTTAGGCAACGATCATAATTTCCAAAGCTCCAACAACCCATACATCCAAGAAACATTACAACCATTGGTTCATTCATTTTCTAGACTCATACAATCCTATAGTAGGATTCTACCATTTTGCATTTAGGTCTTACCTTTAATATCAACATATTCCTACTCCTTGTAAGAGTAATTATCAGCTTGACCAAGGAACAACATAATTCCTCTGTTTTAAAAAACAAGAAAATTCCAAAATACAATTTCAACCTACAGTACTTCTTCTCAAGGAACTTGTGCAGACAGTAGACAAGATTTTAGCACAGAGAAAATATTTCTAACAGGCTCTTCTTGGCCTTTCTATACAAGTACTGTGACTAGTCTCTATCCCATCCAATACTAGTGTTTGAACTCTACTCTGATACCACTTTGTAACATACCCAACCCCCTAAGTACCATTTTAAGGGATGGGGTATTAAAAATTTTCTTTCTCTCAAACATATCTAAACCTCTTCTCGAGGGAAGCATCGTCTTCTACTTGTCAGGAGATTTCCAACGACTATCATCATGCTCAAAATTGAGCCCTAGATCAAAGTTTATGGCCCCTTAAAGTTTCAGGGTCCTTACCATATCCGCCTCAGGTCACTTCATTTCCATGTTTCTCCTGCCACTTGTCTTCCTAAGAGGCATAGATGTGGCATTTTCCACCTACCCCTTTAGCTCTCATCCTATCGAACCCTTGGCCCTACTCCAGATCGACTAATCTAATTCATTCATGCCTCTCTCGTCAGAGTGCTTTCTCCATGGAGTTATATCCCACTCCAAATGGAATACTTCGACCATTCATATTCTAACAGATCCGACGACTCTCGGGGTTATTCAATCAATGTCCCTAAACATGTTAGAGTCTTTACCCACAGGATGGTTAATGTCCATTCCTTTTTAACCCTTTCTCCTTGACCATGTGGGGCCCATAGGGATCGATGGTTGAGATCACATCTCTCCTATTCACTGATCTATGACTGTGATCACCTCTCATAATCCCTCTTTTCAGAGTTCCTCATAGAACCTGTGAAAAATCATGGTTATTGTTTCCTTGTGTTATTCTTCGATCAACGGTTCAGAAATTCCCTTGGGTTTTCACCTACATGCGCCAAATCCTCTTGAAATGTGATGCCATGTATGCATGATATGTGGCACCACTACCCCCTAACACATGGCACTTATTTTTATCACATACAATAAACTACATGTGCCAAATCACTATGTCACGTGGCACCTTCCATGCTCGACATGTGGCACCATCCACATCATCCTCTTGATCCCTTAACTAAAGTTTAATGATCCAAATCATATGAAGATTCCCTCTGATTTTGGAAAATCAATGATCCACATTGCATCTCAAATATTCTCTGATCCTAGTGGATCAACAAACATGATTGCATCTTGAATCTCCTTTGGTTTTAGTAGATCAACGGTCCAGGTCTCCTCCCTAACCTCCTTCATCGAAGTATATCTCTATAAATATCTCCAAATAGCACCCTACAATGAATGGTCTGGATATATTCATATGAGATCTAATGGTAAGGGCTAAGGCACATGTCCCCGGGTACGGAACAAACATGGCTTGTATTAGGCCTATCCTACAAATTGAAAATTGACACGTTTCCACCTTTGTACATGTTGTTTTCCACCTGACCAGACACGTGGCCCTACCACCTTGTCCTGACACATGTCACTCAAAAACCATTACAAGGTCGTGCCTAAGAAATAAATTCTACTTAACACATGGCACAATGCCCACACGACACTTGGACCAATCTCCATATGCCACATGGGATAATTAAAATTCGACACATCACCGTTAGGCATATGACCCTCCTCAATTTTCATGCTTAAAGATCAAAACCAACGGCTGGATCAAATCTTCCTTTCATCGATATATGGTCCTGGTCATCCCTTGGAGTACTCCCATCATATTTCCTTCCCTACCTAGGCCACCACTCATTCTGATCATCATTCTCTGATGAATGGTTGATATTTTTCGACACTTAGATCTAACAACTAATGTTCAAGAGGAGTTTTTAAGGCCCTTCTCGCCCAATTGGGCCACACTCATCCCATTGACCAATTGATTATCACCACGTGTCACCCTAAATGACACATAAGCTACCATGCTAGTGATACATGTGGCACTCATGTCATGTCATGGCCACCCTCTCAATAATCCAACGTACCATGACACATGGCATAACCATCGTTTGATGCATGGACCTCCACCTAGAATTGACGTGGTGTACACATCACCATTGATGCACTCGACTTGTCTAATCAGGTGCAGACACCTATCCTACCTGTGGCACACTAACTGCCAGGCTAGATCCTCATCACCCTAATGTCAATCCCCTTCGTTAATATTCACTAAGGGAAAAGGGTAGGGCCCATGAAGAATTGACAACTAGGATTGATTCTAGCGTCCTCATCGATCAATGACCTAGACTGCCTCTCGATCTTTCCCCATCATAATTCCTCCACTCTAGGTCCCCAAAAATTACTCAGACCATCGTTCCCCTATGAGATCTCTGTAAAGGATCCAATGGTCCAGATTATTCCTCGGAACTCTCCCCATCATTGTACCTGAACTAAGGGTACTTCAACCATCTAAATTTGATGCTACTCACCACAAGGGGTTCCAAATTTTTGGATTATATCTTGGAGTCACTCTCTGATAGATCAATGGTCCTTATAGATTTCCTTCCCTACCGAGGCCACAACTCATTCTGATCATCCTTCTCTGATGAACGGTCGATATTTTTCGACACTTAGATCTAACAACTAATGTTCAAGAGGAGTTTTAAAGGCCCTTCTCGCCCAATTGGGCCACACTCGTCCCATCGGCCAATCGATTATCACCATGTGTCACCCTAAAGGACACATAAGATACCACACTAGTGAGACATGTGGCACTCATTTGATTTCATGGCCACCCTCTGAATAAGCCAAGGTACCATGACACGTGGCATAACCATCGTTCGATGCATGGGCCTCCACTTGGAATTGATGTGGTGTACACATCACCACTTATGCACTCGGCTTGTCTAATTAGGTGTAGACACCTATCCTACTTGTGGCACGCTGACCACCAGGCTAGATCCTTGTCACCCTAATGTCAGTCCCCTTCATCAATATTCACTAAGGGAAAAGGGTAGGGCCCATGAAGAATTGATGACTAGGATTGATTCTAGCGCCCTCGTCGATCAATGACCTAGATCGCCTCTCGAGCTTTCCCCATCATAATGCCTCCACTCTAGGTCTCCATAAATTACTCCAACCATCGTTCACCTATGAGATCTCTATAAAGGATCCAATGGTCCAGATTATTCCTCAGAAATCTCCCGATCGTAGTACTTGAACTAAGGGTACTTCGACCATCTAAATTCAAAAATGCTCACCACAGGGGGTTCCAACTTTCCGGATTATCTCTCGGAGTCACTCTCTGATATATCAAAGGTCCTTATTATCTTGGGATACATCGTTTCCTGGCACTATAACCTACTTCTATGGAGGGCTAGGATCTATTCACGATGTTGAATGAACGACTGTGATTCCTTTAAGCTTAAAACATTAGATTTCTCTAGGTTATCAGTCCAAAATCAAGATTTAGTAAATTTCTAAGGGTTCTTCCTTCAATTAATAGTATGATATTCAACTTATCCTTTCCAGGGACTATTCTGAGCCCCTTCTCCAAGTTTACCAGACCTTCTGGAACACTCACCTTGCCCCAAAATCGCTGAGGCATTATTTCTTCTTCGTTTAGGTGGGGTTAGAGTTTTTCTTTTGCACGATTTCCACAACAGGACAAAGGTTTTATTGGAGATTAAGGCCCCCACATTATACATAGACCTATCTTGAACCACAATTATGGTTACAGTTTCATCCCTTCTAGGAGGAAGATAAAAGTACTTCTTCCTCTTGGACCTATCATGGGTCTCTTGGCTAAAATATAAGGCTATATTTTCCTAGACATCACACCTAAACAAACTTTCTACTACATACACAGGATACACGAATATATAATTTCATCCATATGAGGGAACCCTTGTACAATTCATTAATCATTCAAGGTAAAAGGCAAGGTTCCCCTACTCAAATACGCACTACACACATAATTCCATACAAATACATTATCATACCATTATAATAACTTTCCAAAGGATGATACACAAGCCATAAAATAGGTATACACTTACTATACCATCACAAGCATGAGTCCTTTGTTTTCAATTAAGTTACACAGGGTGGAATATACTTATCTATTACAGATTATAGTCAACCAACTAACTTTGGGTGTACACCTTTCCACCCTACCATAGGATTTGCATGATCGGTCACTCCAGCAACAGGCCACTACTATACCAAGCCATGATACCACCAGGGAACCTCTCTCTCTGGTTCTCAACAATTTTTCGGTGGCACTCTCCCTCACACTATTCTTGGTAGAGATTCCCGCACCCACCTATCTCAGGCCTCAACAATGGTTTTTAGATGCTTTCCCAGTATCAAGCTCACAACCTTATCTTCTTAGGTCGGGTTCTAAACTCTCCCATGAGTCCTGCTACGCTCTCTTAGAATCTCCTCTCTTCTCTTTGAAATCGTGTGCTTTTGTTGCATGCACAACATGTGAAGGTTCTTGACATGTCCTTCTATTTCCTCTATCAGAAGGAAACTCATGGGTCAATCAAGGGAACTCGTGGTGATATTTCCTATTGTCCTCTAGATGACAACTACTTGTCCCTTATGGCATCCCTCCATACTTCGATTCAATGGGGTGGTTTGTTGCTCAACTACCAATCCTCCCTCATTAAATGATTTTCCTTGAAATTGGGGCTGAGGGAAATAATATGAATAGGTCTTGAGGTCCTTTATATTAATAGGGCCTCCTCTCATTCCTCTAGTGATATCATGGCCAATACTTTAAGGCTTCACCCCACAATATTTTTTTGGCATTTACAATTAAACAATAATACATTTACAATATTTACATGTCATTGTATGGAAATCATCAATCATGATTAATTACATATACTCAAGATTTAGAGAGGGGGGTGTTACATTTATAACATAGTACCAGAGCTTTTATGAATGTCTACTCCCATTGTTGATCAAGATACTAAACCTATGTCCTTGCATGCAATAAAAGACTACTATATTCTATTGTTTTTTAGCATTTATGGGTTGAGTAAACCACTCCAATACACTTGGAATACCATTTCCAGTAGCGAACACTTTTCATTTCAACCGAAAATGTTTTCATTTACTCAAGATACCATGATTTATCTCATATTCAAAAGTAAACCGTTTTATTTTTAAGTTTTAAAAATTAAAACCTCTTTTATGTTGTTTTAATTTATTGTTTCAATTTTTTTTTTCTATTTATATTGTCGTTTTTCTTCCTTTCCGATATATGTATACTCTTTGCCCCACATTTTGGGTGATATTAGTAAATCAAAAATATAGAGGGAATTATTTCTTAATTTACATGTGCTATTTTCTCTGCATCTCATGTGTTCTTGGCAACTCATAAACAAAGAGGAAAAGTTGCATTTTCTGAGTAGACTAATTGAAATATAATGTTGGATTACTAAGAGGGGGGTTGAATCAGTAATATAGAAATTTAATCCTTTTTAACCATATAATGAAAGTGTTATATCAATGTAGCATTATCATCCAATAATTGCAGAGTAAATAAACAATGAAAAAATGAGCAATCATACACATACATAGTACACCATTGTTTTTATGTGGAAACCCAAAGCGGGAGAAAACCACATAATGTTTTTTCTTATATGTATTTAAGAATTACATTCATTGGAAGCACCAAATTCCTTTGTTTTCCAGCTACAACTGGAAGGAGGCTCCAGCCCCCTAGTTTCTCAGGATACAACCTGAAAGAAGCTCCAACTCCAAAATTATCTAGCTACAAACAGAAGGAGTCTACGACTCCCTATGTTCTCCAGATACAATCGGAAGGTGGCTACAACCACCCGTCCTTGCCTCATTCAACCGCCCTTTGTTCTCCGGCTACAACCGAAAGGTGTCTACAACCACTTGTCATTGCCCCATCCAACCGCACTGAAATAAAAGTAGAATGATGGAACCACTATCACACTATCACTGTGAGATATACTGCAGTAAACCTGAACCAATCAAACTGTAATAACATTGTACCATAAACAAGTTCATCAACCATGCACCAACCTATACCGAATAACATGTAATCAACCTGTACCATAAACAAGTGCATCAACCATGTGCCAACCTGTACCTCAACCTATAATCAGCTTGTACCATAAACAAGTTCATCAACCATGCACCAAACTATACCTCAAAAAGTACCATCAACGATTGCATCAACCATGCACCAAATATGTACCAATCATGCATCAAATACACATAAACTATGACTCATCAAAATGTACCAACCTCATCAACTATACACCTCATGTATGTTCCAACTCATCAACTACTTGTCTCAACCATGTACCCAACATGTACCCCAACCATATACCAATATAACCATAAACATTTCTCTAGAAATACATCACACTGTCCATAACCAAATACCATAAACCATTACATCAAACCATATGCCACAAACTCACTGTTATACAACATCTATATGTAACATACCTCAACCAAAATCCCTCATCAATTTCATCATCCAAATCTGATTTGTAACTTTATAATAAACCTGGTGTATATGATCACATACCTGCAAACCTTCCTTAACTTTAACAACAAGAGACTAGCATTTTATCAAACTTTACTTTAGTCTCACATGACTAATTTTGGATTAGTCAACAACCCTAACTTGAAATAATCATAACTATGTACCTGTAATGAATAAAGATCTGAAAATGGCACAAAATCTTCTTCAGTGTCTTTTATGTAATTCCTCTAGATTTCACTACTTGGAACCTCTCAGAAAAGGATTTATATTAAAAAATGTCATACCTTGTTGAATTTTGGCTTATTCTAGAAAGAGAACTTGTAGCGTGTTCCCTACACGAAATATTTGTTGTATGGATATGAAAATTGTACAAAGAATACTAAAGTCTGTAATATAACCAACACATTTGGTCTTACTGAATTTGGATATGTTATGAAGAATTTATGATGTTTTTTACCCGAAACACTTGTTTTAGACTAGTTTCAGGACTAGCCACAAACCCTATTTTCCACAGAGTGTAACTCCAAAAATAAAATGACCCACAAGATGAAAGTTTGATTACAACTACTTGGATATGTTTCCTCAATGACCTCCCAATTTCACGGTTTGAATCATTCGAGAAAAAACATTGTTGTGAAAATGTTGAGATGACCTGTAAATAACATACGTTAGAAAGCATCATCAAAAGAATTTATACTCCCTTGAATTTTGGCCTTCTTTAATTCAACTTCCCTCTAAAATTCGGCTTAGATATACTTTGGTTACCTCAGTCACTTGTAGACATTCAATATGCTCAAGAGTTATTAAAAATGAGAGACCCTTGGCTCTTATTTATAATTTCATGTAGCTTCCTCAAGGGGTGATCCAGGTGGATATCGCTGGCCACCCACCTTTTCCAACTGGCCCAAAATAGTTTTTTGGCAATTTTGGCAATTTACTATTTTTAGTAGTTTTTAACTTCCAAGGCCAATTTGAGGGCCCAATTGAAGGTTTTTCGAGATCGAGGTTCTCAATGATTTCCTACGACATGATTGAGGCCCCAAAATGAATCTCCTTGATGATACCTTTCCAATGGGCTATCATACGCCTAAAACGAAGATTGTATGCAAAAGTTACGACCCCAGGAAGTTAATGCACTAACTTACCCAAACAGGGCCCACATGACTTTTGGCGCTTCATTTCCTAGGGTTAGGTTTTTGGATGTCTAGATTTTTTGGCATTCCTGTTTACTGTAAAAAGGCCTTCAGATCCTCATTGTAATCATCTTCTTGCGAATGAGCACAGTCGTCACATCTCTTCTCAAAGATAAGCCGCCACCATTCTAGTGAGTCTTTCACTCTGTATTTTTACAGTCTCTGTACATTTCTTTCATTAATAGAAATTGTGTATTACTATTGAATATCTGCGATATCTCTATGCATTTCTTTATTATATCTCCACTCTCATTTCGTGTTGAAAATAATCCGGATCAGTGGTATCAGAGCAGGCTGCTCTTGATCGTTTTTCAATGCATGTCCCCGACGCGGTCCGAGTATAACAAGTTGGGTCTCAATCTTGTCTCTCTTGAAGACAATCTCTCTCGCACACTCAAGAAACCCTGAATGGTGGAAGAAAAGAAAAATGATGGAGCAGACGATCCTATCAATCTGTTGCTTGAGCAAGCTCTCACGCAACAGAGGAATGAAATGATGGAGAATTTTTCCCACATCGTTCAATGCCTTCCAATAGCAACAGGTGCATCTTCATTAAGCAACCACTTTAGAAGCACCTTGCCTTTCAAGGTACAAGTTAGTTTTGATATTCTTGTATTTGAAGGATAGATAGATGCAGAAGCCCTAGACAAATGGTTAAATCTTCTAGAAGGTTATTTCTTTGCTCACAATTTTTTCGATTGAGAAAATATCACCTTTGTTCTCCTTAAATATCTCCCTCATGTCAAACATTGGTGGGAAACTTACTGGGAGCAAATTTCCACAGAGGATTTTGGAATATATGGGGTCAAGCTCACTTGGGATTTTTTTGTGGATGCGGTAAAGGAACAATATTACCCTGTTGGCAACTATGAGGACCAGTACATGAGATGGACCACAATGTGGCAAGAGAGGGGACAAGTAGTTCCAGAGTTTACCAATACTTTCCATACCTTGCGGACCACACTAGGTATCAAAGACTCTGAATGACATTTGGTTCTGAAATACCGTGGGGATCTACATAGATACATCCAAACTGAAATGGATTTTCTAAAAATATAATCACTCAGTGTTGCTTATCAATATGCTGTTAAAATTGAACAAAAATTTAAGCACCATAACAAATTGGAGTTCAGGTCTGTAAATCCGCAACAACCAAAGTTTGATAAAGACATTCCTAACAAATAGTCTCCCGAAAACCCCTCCAAGCCACAGGAAAAGAAGGGTCATGGGAAGACAAAGAAGGACATCGGAAAATGGTGTGATTTCCACAAAAGCCCCTAGCACAACATCAATGAATGTTGCTCAAAACAATCATTGGTGGTCGAGATCAAAGATAAGGAGCCAAACCCTGATTTAGAATCTGATTCTGAAAATACTGGTAAAGGACAGATCATTGACGCAGTCCCTACTGCTATTGTCGTGACCGCAACAATTCAACCAGAAGAACCAACAGATCCTGAAGAGGGGGAGTGTCTTTTTCATTCACATATGTGGGTGAAGGGGACCCCGCTACATTTTATTGTTGATAGCGGAAGCCAGAAGAACCTCATCTCAGCAGAGGTCGTCAAACAGTTGGGATTGTCGACAACACCATAACCGCAACCATACAACATCAGGTGGCTTTGCCAAGGATGAGATCTCCGCGTCAGACAACAGTGTTGATTATCATATGGCATCCAGCCCTTCAAGGGTGAGGTATTATGTGATGTTGCCCCACTGGATGTCCGTGATGTGCTCTTGGGCCAACCATATATGTGGAGACGCCATGTTGTTTATGAGTCTCGACCCCGTAGTGTCATTGTTAATTTGGGGGGTCATCTCTACAGAATACAAGAGGTAGTTCCGACTACTGTTCCACCTAAAAAGTGCTGCAAAGTAGTATCTCATACTGCAAAATTCAGCTTCTTCACAATCTGTTCAAAAGGAGAACAAAAGGACACTGCAACCACTACAGCCTTGCCCCAAGCACCTTCTATCCAACATAAGCAGATCGAAAAGGATGCAACAAAGTGCAAAGATTCCTTCTGCACATTTTCCTCTCATGTATCTCTACTTGTTGAACAGCCTCAACCCCAACAAGTTCATGACAGACTTCCACAAAATGAGCAGCGTGACGTCTCTAGCAAGGCAAGCAGCTCACCGAGATGAAAATTCAACAAATGCTTTTCCCTCTCCCCCGGGAACTCAACGCAATGGAGAAAATTTCTTCCTAAGGAGGGAGGATTGATTTAGGTGGATATCAATAGCTACCCACCTTTTTCGACTGGCCCAAAACAATTTTTTGGCAGTTTTGGCAATTTACTATTTTTAGCAGTTTTTAACTTCCAGGGCCAATTTGAGGGCCCAAATGAAGGTTTTTCAATATCGAGGTCCTCAATGATAGATTACAACATGATTGAGGCCCCAAAAGGAATATCCTCTATGATACCTTTCCAACGGACTATCATACGCCTAAAATGGAGATTCTATGCAAAAGTTACGACCCCGAGAAGTTAATGCACTAACTTACCCAAATGGGGCCCACATGACTTTTGGCACTTCATCTCCTAGGGTTAGGTTTTTGGATATCTATATTTTTTGGCATTCTTTTTTATTGTAAAAATGTCTTCAGAGCCTCATTGTAATCATCTTCTTGTGAATGAGCGCAACCATCACATCTCTTCTCAGAGATAAGCCACCACCATTCTAGCGAGTCTTTCACTTTGTATTTTTACAATCTCTGTACATTTCTTTCATTAATAGAAATCATGTATTACTGTATATCTATGTTTATGGTTGCATATCTGATACATTTATGTTATATAATTGAATATATGCGATATCTCTGTGCATTTCTTTATTATATCTTCGCTCTCATTTCGTGCCGAAAATAATCCGGATTAGTGGTATCAGAGTAGGTTTCTCTTGATCGTTTTTCAGTGCATGTCCCCGACGAGGTCCAAGTATAACAAGTTGGGTCTCGAGCTTGTCTCTCTTGAAGACAATCAATCTCACACACCCAAGAAACCCTCAATGGCAGAAGAAAACAAAAATGACGGAGTAGACGATCCTATCAGTCTGTTGCTTGAGCAAGCTCTCACGCGACAAAGAGACGAAATGATGGAGAATTTTTCCCACATCCTTCAACGCCTACCAATAGCAACAAGCACATCTTCATCAAGCAAACACTTTGGAAGCACCTCACCTTTCAAGGTATAAGTTAATTTTGATATTCCTGTATTTGAAGGACAGATAGATGCAAAAGCCCTAGACAAATGGTTAAATCTGCTAGAAGGTTATTTCTCTGTTCACAATTTTTCCGACAGAGAAAATATCACCTTCGCACTCCTTAAAGCTCTCCCTCATGTCAAACATTGGTGGGAAAATTACTGGGAGAAAATTTCCACATAGGATTCTGGAATATATGGGGTCGAGCCCACTTGGGATTTTTATTGGATGCGGTAAAGGAACAATATTACCCTGTTGGCAACTATGAGGACCAGTATATGAGATGGACCACACTGCGGAAAGAGAGGGACCAAGTAGTTCTAGAGTTCACCAATACCTTCCATACCTTGTGCACCAAGCTGGGTATCAAAGACTCTGAACAAAATTTGGTTCTGAAATACCATGGGGCTCTACATAGATACATCCAAACTGAAATGGATTTTCTGGAAATCTCATCACTCGATGCTGCTTATCGATATGCTGTTAAAATCGAGAAAAAATTGAAGCACCAGAAAAAACGGGAGTTCGGATCTACAAATCTGCAACAACCAAAGTTTGATAAAGACAGTCCTAACAAACAGTCTCCTGAAAACCCCTCCAAGCCACAGG
>CBVK0100228399.1:0-25079 GCA_900067695.1 Picea abies
CATTTCTGTGTATTGTGAAGATTATGCTGGATATTATACTGTTATTCTGTTATTTCTAGCATTTCGTTTCTGTTCTGCATATTTTATATATCTGGTATCTTGCAGACAAGGCATACAAAAATATGATAATCGAAGAGACTCTAATCTCCCTGCACTACATTGTGCTGTGAGTAACACACTACTGCACGCACTACGTGCCTCAATAGAGAATTGATATTCTTCGGTACTCCTACAGTGTGCCGCTACAGATGTAAAGACACTTCTCCCCTCCGCAAAGGAGGAATGCCCATCGTAAGGCCTTGGAGGTTTCTCTCAACCTCCCGGATACCTACTGCTGGTACTGCCAGATCTGCTGCAATCGGGATGCCTCCACGACGTCCTGGCACCGGTATATCAGTCGGGCACACTGCTCCCTTGTTTGCATGTTGGAGACAATACATCTGTTAGAACTCTTCTACATACCCAAAAAAAAATTATATACATCAAAAACTTTAAAAACAAAATTTAGGTAAGGTATGGCTTAGTCTCTTACCTCACTCATCCCAGTCTTCCCCCATAGGCAAAATCAAGTCCATGCTCCCGTGGAAATCTACCTCAGCATAAGGGAAGTCCATAAATCTAGAGGTACTGCCATCTCAGATAGGCAAAGAAATTGCCATTGAAATGGAACTTTGACTCCGACACTAGCCTTGGAGATAGACTAGTCGACCTCTCCATCCTAGGTTCATCCACTGGTCGCACCGCCAGTGCTATCTGAGGCTGCATCTGAGGGATACGCTCTAGAAAAAATGAGACGAAAAACGAGCCGTAACCAAACTGCTTCTGTCCAGTCCTGCATCGTGAGATCTGTTCCTTCACATTTCGAAGGAACGTTGCACTCCAGTTGAATAGTGTTGGTTCCAAACATTGAACACCATAAGCCACCTATGATCTTGATGCCAGATGAGCGCTAGTGCTGCCTATCACACTCGTGATAGAAAATAGTATAGATCGAAGGAGAAAATCTTGAATATCCTTGATAGGGATTCTACCCCCTACCAACCTTGCTCCTGGGATGCAATGGCGTGCCATATACATGTCCACTTGTTCAGGTAGTGCCCGCTGCCTGGAGAACAATATGGGGACTCCTCTTTTCGAGAGTCTGGTCAAAAGGTACATGTCTTCTAACTCAATAGTTAAAAGTTGTGTGATGATTTGGAAATCTTGTTCTGCAACATCCCAGAGGCCAATCATATGCTCGAGAAATAAAATCTCTTTCTTCATCTTTTGCAACTTGAAGAATTTGAGCAAACCACAAGCTCGCAAAGTATCTTGTGTACGAGGACTCTGTAAGGCAGCTAGGTCATCCATATCATGTTCCCTCACTTTCCATTCAATCATGATTGCCAAAGTTACCTACAAAACAAAAAGAAATACAAAACTCATTATTTCCGTGTTTTGACAATTTCGACAATTTTCAAAAGCAATTTAAAACATGAAATAAGATGCTCACATCATTTAAAAGTAACCACACACTCTTTTTAACCACCACGCCCTCTCCTAAGCATTTAACATTCATCAAACAATGATAAAAACGTTTTAAAAGATCAAAACAATTTTATGGCTGCGTGGGCATGCGTGGGGGATTTCCCATGGATTTTTTGCTAAAAAACGACCCATCTAATTGACTTCTATGGCGTGGCATCTTAACCATCCTTTCCTAGAACGTTTTTGCAAAACAAATCCCATTTTCCCATTGATTTTCAAAGAGGTCGATTTGGTTCTAATTGGGGCGACTTAGGGCTTCATGTTTTAAAATAAATAATGCTATGAAAGTGAATACCAAACCATGCAATTGAAAGAGCACAAGATGGACACCTACCTAGTCTGAACAACGAGCAAAATGGTCGACCGTAGCTTTGGCAGCAAACAAAACAAGATCCACTTCAAACTGAGAATCTCCACTACTCCAAAATCCTTGCAAAATGAAATGGTAAATAAAATTTCATATCAATTGTTATTTATAAATTTTCATTTTTCATAAGGTATGGTCATTTTTTGGGTTTCTCTAATGATATAATGGCTTCACTAAACCCTGGTTTGTAGTTTTGGCATCGCAGGTTTCCTGGCAGTCCTGATGGATTATTCACCTCGTCACACTTATGAGCATAGTCTTAGTTCGTTCTTGAGCTCGATAATATGAGAACGTAACCGGGTAAACTTTTATCTCTTTTTTGGACCCGTACGGATATGAACACACGAAAAAGGAACCCCCCTGGAGTCTCCTTTAAACCCTTTTCAAACTCTCTAAATATGAAAAGATTGTCGAGTGATCTTGCTTCCTTTCACACTCGTTAAAAGGTCAGAAAGGGAATCTTTCGAGCGATAGTTTAACCGTTTTTTGGTCTCATTGGACTACTGTACGAAAAAGGAACTGAGAGAGTTGTCTTTTAAGTGTTTTTCCAAACTCTATAATCCCGAAAAACCTTCGAGTTTTCTGTCTTTGGACTTGTTAAATCACACATCAACAGACCCATATGGGACTGAACCCTTACTTATTCCAGTTCGTTAAACAAAGGAAGAGGAACTTACCGAAGGTGAGTTATATTGAGCATGCGTTAGCCTCCTCGAGCTCATCAAACCAAAAAGAGGTACTCATCTATCTGGATGGGGGAAAAATTGAAAGGATCAAGCCAAGCAGTGTCTTGAGAACATCATCCAACACTTCTTAGAGTCACCCTTGAACATGACACTTTGTCATTTGCACATATCACAATCCGCTGAACCTATGCACTGAGCCAATCCTTTGAGTTCCTTTCGCTCCTTTGGGTCACCCGACACAAGTCACGATACCCACTGCATAGTTTTGGTCCATGTCATGTTTTGTTGTTGTGCCTCAGTGTTCAAGGGAAGTATCTGCCTTGAAGTCAGCCATCCAAAATATATTTCCTCAAAACCTGTGTCATTCCATGTCCATTTGATCTGCCAATTACATCTCCATGTCGTTGATGGGGGATACATCAAGGCCCTCCCTCGATGAATCTATTCATGTCGACTCCAATGCATTATCCAGGAATCAAACTTAGAAACCAGTTAGTACTTTAGGACCTTCATGCCTCAATGGCAGTCCTCCTCACATTCGACAGTGGGTTTACATCATTGACCCCTGATCGAATGATTCCACGGATGTTCAACCTTAGCTCATCTATTCGCATTCGATGGAATGTACTAGGGTACCTTGGGAATCATTGACATTAATGATGATCTCCCTCACGCTTGTTAATGGTTTACACCATTGACCGGTAATCAAGTGGTTTCTGCCATGTTTGACATCAAGACACCTATTCACATGGTCAGATTCGTACCATATTGGGATTGGTAAGAAGACCCTGGGTTGGGCTATCACTTTGATATATGCTTTTCCTAGGCTGCGAAGGAATTTCCATTGGACAAAGAACACATACACTGTAACATAGATCCACTTTGTATTGGTCGTGGCTATGTCTTGTCATCTCGTAGGTCCACTGTGTATTCTTCGTGGATACGATCAGTCAGAGTCATCAGAGTATAGATCCACATTGTATCTTCGGTGGCTATACCTTTTTATCAATACAATTATGGATCCGCAATGTATTTTATGGTAGCCATATCTTGCTAAGTCTTGATTACCCAAGCATAGGTATGCCTGCCTTGGGTTTTGAAATATGTCATGATATTTGTTGGATGTTTGTGTGCAGCTTCCGTCAGGTTCTCCAAGTCTATACCCTTTCTTGGACGTCTACAAAGTATTTCAGTTATAAATTAGCATATTCTAACTTCATACATTGGGGGGCAATCTGTTACACATCAAAATTACTCAGCTGGATAAGTGTTGCATGTTCCTCTCAATTGTCGTAAGTGTTGCATCTTCCTTACAACTTTCGCAAGTTTCACAAGTTGGCCACAAGTGTTGCAAACGATGTTCGAGCATACTGCCATGCTGAAAACACTAAGGAGTCACTTAGAACATCTCATATGCTTGATTTGAAGAAAAAGAACTGGTTTACTGAAGTCAAATAACTCTTAACACCTTAAGAGAGCTCTGAAAAAAAAGTTTTGAGGGGGAGCGCTCCCCTATAGCTGCCTTAGGAGCACTGGAGCTCCCCTACAAGGCTTCAGGGAGCATTATAACGCTCCCCTGCTCCCTCTGAAGGAGCACTACTCATCTTGAGGGCACTGGTGCTTCCCTAAAGCTTACCAGGGAGTGCTACAGTGCTCTAATGCCCCTTCTAAGGGAGCGCTGCCTAATCTGAGGTAGTAGTTGGCCTGTTGAGGAGAATAAGTGGAGGATCTTTCGAGATTAGGAGGCAGTTGTATTCGAATTCTAGGTTTCATCAAGAGATCCCTGATCTAAGGAGGAAGTTCCCAACTTGTTCTAAAGATAACTCAAGAGGTTAAGCTCCTCTTAACCTATATAAGCAGGCTCTATGATGGTGGAAAGGGGAAGCACTGCTAGCATGAAACTTATGATCTTGGAGGAAACACACAGTCAGCCAAAGGAGAGTGATCAGTGAAGCTGCTGTTATCCAAGTTGTAGATCTTTCAAGCAAGGGTTAGACGAAGGGGACTTGACGAAGCTGTCACATTTGCATCTATGATTGTAAGCACTGTTGTCGTTATTCTCATTAATATGACACGCTTGGCCTATTTCTTTCTAGTTTGTGTCTAATGTTACATGAAATTATCATTAATTGATAGATCTATTTTCAAGCTAATATCAATAGAGTAGGAAGTGGTCGTATCTTGTTTGTCTACAGAACTCAGCGAGGAGCAAAGGATTGGAGCGCAACTTAGAGCGTGCAGGGACAAACATCGATAAAAAGGTACTTTTGTTATCCTTCCTTATCATGTGTTAGTTTAGATAGATTTGAAAGGAAGTCAATGTCCACGTTAAGCATTTTCTATCTAGAGTTAGGGTCAAGCTCCTAGAAGCGATCTACATGTCTGCAGGGAGATTTTCCTACAACACTCACTGATGGGTACCCTCGCATCAAATAGGGCCCATCATTAGTGTTGCGTATCAATTCAAGAGAAAAACGATTTAAATCAATAAAAGGAAAACTTTACACAGTAGTCATAAATAATGAATAGAGACAACACCTATACTAAGTCCCTTCATACATGGATGGTGTATATTAATTTGTATGTTATAAACCTTAAGAATTTCTTTATACTAGAATCATATCTAACTGTCGAGCTTAGAATACCTTTTAAAAATGGACAAGCATGTTGTGCATAGATATGATAAACATATTTCCTTCCACACGGGACAAAATCTACTTGATATTTGAGTTATAGACCCACTAATAACAATTTATAGGGGATATATTATTAATTCAACGATTGATACAGACAACCTTGGCCACTGGTTTCAAGTTGTAGGGATAGCAAAGATGAAAAATAGCGTTTGAGAAATGTCAAGGAGCTTTGCTGGTATTGAAGAGTTATCTTAGCATGCCAGAATCATAGAGGTATTTAGTTCAACACTGTACAACCGGTTGAGACCACAACAGAGATGAAGGGAATTATACAACGCCTTGTACATTTTGTGAAGGGATTCTTTTGTGAGACTCTACCCTCCCTCGGATAAACAAGATATCATTTACTAAAACCTATTGAGGGGTGGCGTATAAATTCATACAACAAATAATGCAAGAAAAATCAATGAATTTTATGATTTATGACTTGGTCAGATGACAATGGAGGATCTTATAAACAAGTTCCTAGAATTACTAAGGTTCATACCTTATATCCGAGAGGACAAGGTAAAAATCCAGCGGTTCCTAAGGTGTTTACCACAGTCCTACAGGGACATAATTGAGTTTGACAACCCCAAGTCCTTGAGTGAAGTATTCAGAAAAGAACGAATGTGCTCTGACCAGTAAAAACAATAAGCAGAGTTTCCCAAGTCTTGGAAGGATAAGAAACAAGACTGAATGAACCAGTGAAAGAAGGGATGCCAACCAACTTCTTATCGAAATGCAGCAAAAAGATTTCCTAGAAAAGGTTTTCACTCAAACCATCCAAGCACACAAGGAGATGGTAAACCGATAAACCTGGGAACAAAGAATTTTGGGGACAACCCCCAAGAATCGTTAAAATGTTGGGAAGGTGGAGAACCTCATCTCATGAGGAACTATCCATGTTTAAACACAACAAGCAGAACTATTGTTCATAATTTGTAGGAAGCTTCGACGGTGGGTGATGTAGGAAGAATCCTGCATCGGATAAATGCAACCATTGATGGTTGGCAAGCTGACCACCATTCCTTTGTGGTGGAAATGGAAGGTAAAATCAATAACACCTGAACATCTATTTTAATTGATCCTGGATCTATGTTAAGTTATATCACTCCTGGAGTAGTAGAGTCAAATACACTTAAAAGGATGAAACATGAAAAATCATGGCTGGTACAGTTAGCAAGAAGAACTAAAAGGAAAGTGGTTTACTTTATTTCTGATTTTGAATTTAGTTTAGATGGTAAAAAAATAAAAAAAAATATGAATATTCTACCACTAGGATCTTATGATATGATTATTGGAATGGATTGGTTGGAAAAGAACAAAGAAGTTCTAGATTTTTATACAAAGACACTTAATTATAAATATGATTATGACACTACTAGAAAATCCCAAGGTATACCAAAACCTGTATCAATTAGACAAGTCACTGCAATGCAATTCAAGAAATGCATGAGAAAGGGATGTCAAGTTTATGCCATTCAAATAACGAATCTGTTAGAAAATGAAGATACGCCCAACTTGGAAGAATTTGTTGTCCTCTGTGAATTCAGAGATGTATTTGTTGATGAGATACCATAATTACCTCCTATAAGGGAAATAGACTTCTTCATAGACATACTACCTGGTTTAGCCCCCATATCGAAAGAACCTTACCAAATGAGTCTACCAGGATTGACAAAATTAAAAATACAGCTGCAAGAGTTATTCGACAAAGAGTATATCAGACCGAGTGTTTCACCATGGGGAGCACTAGTCCTCTTTTTGAAAAAGAAATATGATACTCTAAGACTGTGTATAGATTATAGACAATTGAACAAAATGAATATTAAGAAAAAATACCCCTTACCTAGGATAAATGATCTGTTCGATCAATTAGATGGGGACAAGATATTTTCAAAGTTGGATTTACAATCCGGTTATCATCAAGTTAGGATAAAAGATGAGGACATAAACAAAACAAAATTTCAGACAAGATATGGACACTACGAATTCATAATCATACCTTTCAGACTCACTAATGCACAAGCCATGTTTATGTGCCTCATGAACAGTATTTTCAGTCAGTATTTAGACAAGTTTGTACTCATATTTATCGACGATATTCTGGTCTATTATAAAATAGAGGAAGAACATGAAGAACACTTAAGAATAGTTTTTCAAACTTTGAGGAAACACAAACTTTACGCCAAATTTGATAAGTGTGATTTTTATCAAAAGAAAATGCAATACATAGGACATGCAATTTCAACAGAAGGCATTGCAGTCAACCTTGAGAAAATAAAATCCATCATCGAATGGATGGTACCTAAGGATGTGGCGGATATCCGGTCATTCATGGGAATCATCGTATATTATCACAGATTTATAGAGGGGTTTTCCAAAATATCCTACCCTATCACGTCATTACAAAAGAAAGGGACCAAGTTTAATTGGTCACAAAAGTGTCAAGATAGTTTTAACAAGCTGAAGGAATGATTGACAACTGCGGCCATTTTGAAGGTAGAAGACCCAGATAAAGACTTTACCATCTATGTTGATGTGAGTAAAGAAGGGCTAGGTGGTGTCCTAACTCACGAAGGACACATTATTTATTATGAGTCCTGGAAATTAAAAGAACATGACAGAAACTATGTCACTCATCACTTAGAATTGGCAGGAGTAATGCACGCCTTGAAAATGTGGCGACACTGCATAATGGGAAGAAAAATTCTATTACTAACAAATAATAGCAGAGTGAAATATTTGTTTAGTCAGCTAGATCTTAATGCAAGGCAATCAAGATGGGTAGTCTTCTTGAGTGAATTTGACTTTGAGGTAAGATATATCAAGGGTAAGGAAAATAAGGTAGCAAATGCCCTAAGGAGAAGATTCCATGGGTTATTCGAAATAAATGTTAGTAGAGAAGAAAGTGATATGGAATAGAGAATAAGGACGACAGGTATTAATGATGAAAATTACACTAAAAAATGGAAGAATTACAAAACAGTACTGCAAAATCAGACAAACCAGATCTGAGTATCGACAAAAATGGACTATTACGATTCAAAAAAAGTCTTTACATACCAGATTCAACAAAGTTAAAGATAACATTCTTGGATGAAGTGCATAAGAAACGGTATTCTGGCCATCCAAGATACCAAAAAATGATAACAACACTTACAAAATTATTTTATTGGCCTAATATGAAGGGCGAAACAATAGAATATTTGTCTAGGTGCCAATATTGTTAGCAAGTTAAGGCCAAACACTAGCATCCAACTGACCTACTACAACCATTGCCAGTACCAGAATGGAAATGGGAGATCATATCGCTAGACTTTATTACAGGTTTGCCAAAAAATCAGAAACAAATGACTCTATTATGGTTGTAATCGATAAACTTAGTAAGTCTGCACACTTTATTCCTATAAAGTCTACTTTTAAAGCTATAAATATCACTGAAATATTTATGAAAGAAATTTTTAGACTGCATGGTATTCCTAAAATGGTGATTTCAGATAGAGACGTAAAATTTACATCTACTTTTTGGAAAGAATTATTTGCAAGGCTAAATACTAATTTGAATTTCAGTACTAGTTATCGTCCACAAACAGATGGACAAACCGAAAGAAAGAACTAAATCATAGAGGATATGCTCCGCATGTATGTAAGAATAAAACCAAGAAACTCGGAGGACTACCTACACCTGGTAAAATTTGGATATAATAATGGGTATAAAACTCCGGCTAAGCTAAGACTCTTGGAGATACTGTATGGCATAAATTGTATGACTCCAATTAGCTGGGAAAACCTGGCTAATAGACTTATAGTTGGACTAGATATGCTCCAAGAAATGGAAGGTATGGTAAGAAAAGTACAACAAAAGTTGAAAGAGGCACAGGACAGACAGACCAGAAAAGAAGACACTTGGAATTTCAAGTGGGAGATCACGTGTACTTAAAAGTTAAAGCCCAAAATAGTTCACTAAAACTCAGGAACTGTGCCAAGATGGCACTCAGGTTTTGTGGACCCTTCGACAAACTAGCTCGAATTGGACCCGTAGCATACCAACTTGCCCTTCCAGCTAATCTAAAAATTCATAATCTATTTCATGTGTCTTTGTTGAAAAATTATGTTCATGATCCTACTCATATGATCGATTGGAACTTGGTGCAAATGGAAACAGATGGTGAGTTCCAGGTGGAACCCGTATGCATTCTGGACCAAAGAGAAATAGCTCTTCTAAACAAAGCCATCGCTCGGGTAAAGGTGCAATGGAAGCACTTTAGTCCAAAGGAGGCCACTTGGGAGTTGGAGAGAGATTTACGGAAATATCATCCAATCCTGTTCCAAGAAAGGAACGAACACTGAGGACAGTGTTTTATTGAAGGGGGAAAGGATGTGACATCCCCAAAAATAAAGTATTTTTGAAATTCAAAAATTGTTAGAGAATTATTTTCGTTTTTGGTAAATTCAAATTTGGAATTTTTTTTCCATTTATGGCAATTTTGAATTTCGAATTTGATAAATTGTAATTAATTATTATAACTGTTGGGCAGAGCCCTGATTTGACCCAACTAACTATTTGACTATGACAGTTGTATGTAAACATAATATTGTTTTATTTATTGCAGGAGGACAAATAGAACAACCATGTTAAATTCTGTTGACCATGACTCCATGAGTGGGGAACATGTTGGAACTACCTCTGGGCTGATTGTTACAAGTGGAAAATCAGGGATTTGGCCATTGGGAGCCTCTGAAAATTAGGGATTTAGAAAGCTGCGAAAATTCCCAAGGGAGGGAAAAAAACCTAGGCAAAAAGGATTGTTTTTTATATATAGCATATGTGAGGAGGTAGGACGATGCCTCATGTGCTAGGGAAAGAAATTATTGTATACTTGTTGTTATGAACACTAAATATTGAGTGTGAGGCAAGGAGAGGAATACAAATAGAGAAAACATTGTTGAAGAGGAGATTTCAAGTTCTCCCTCATGGACTCATGGTTAGGATAGGGGGTGAATTGAACAAGTAATTTGGTTGTCCTATTCTATGGTTGGGAGGAACGTGGTTGTTCACTTTGTCTTCCCATGAACTGGTTCAGATATGTTAATATTATCCTTTTTGTTCTGAATGATTTTTTGTATCTGATATAATGTATCTGTTTGTTCTAAAATGAAATAGCTTCCATAGATGACATATGTTCGTTGTATGAAGTTTTATAATGAAGGACTAAATTATGGGGATGGATCCTACTAAATTAAAATTCTAAGTAGAGTTATCTATGTACAAGTGAACTTGAAAGAATAGATTTATCTATAAGAGGATGTTATTTTTTGCAATTGAAATATTAGATAGATCTATCTATGAGTATTTGGGTTGAGCAAATATGTACACACACACACACACACACATATATAGTGCACATAAATGCATTTGCAGTTAGTACTATGTATATATTTATTAAAAGGATATTTAATGACGACAATAAAAACCTCACTTATACAGAGATTTTCTATCATAGTGTTTGAACACACAATCTCTACCAATAAGAAATCAACTACCTCTCGCATAAGAAATAACTGAATCGAAGAGTCTGGAACTCCTTATATCTTACTACAGTGAAATAATTAAGTCGTTGTTCTATTATAAGATAATGCAAAAGTAGAATTCAAAGATAATTATTAAAGAGTATAAATCCCATGCTGGCAAAACTTTCTAATCCTTATGTTTTTCATTCACACAAAATAAAAGGACTCAACTAAAGAAATACACATTGTATAAAGTAATTGAGAAATTTATTAACTATGAGTATACATGCGAAAGTGTCCACTCAGTATTCATGGAAGTGGATGGTATATAATAAGAAATTACAACCATACAGTTATGTACATACAACATGCGATTTCAAACTCCTACCATCCCTTTTAGCCTAAACAACGAAGAATGTACAGGTATACAAATATTTTTCTGGAAGTAAAACACAGAATCGTAACTTTTCTCAGACCATTATATCTACTCATGTTGGATCCAATCTAACTATTGCAATTGCATATTAAAACACATCGAAAATAAACATAAGGAATGATGAAGGGAGATAAAATGATATAGTATTATAGATCTAGCATAAATTGATCCAACATTCAGAGTTTGAAACAGAGTCTGTCATCGAAATGATAACCCTCGTAATTAAATTTTAGGGAAGAATGAGACCCGAGTATTAGTCGATTAACAATCATTTAATTACTCCAAAAAATAGGACAACCCTGTAGAAAAATCATTGCAAAAGTCATACTATAACAACTGTGCCCAAACCCCAAGTTACTTTTGGGAATTCTTCCCCTTTTTCCAAACTTGATAGGAATCTGAGGAAATTGATTTTGAATGACCTTTTTAATTTTGGCAACCGTGATTGTTCGAACTCCATAAGGGTACATAAGGGAACTTGAATACCATTTGTGCCAAGTATGGGGACGAACATTCGAGATCATTGCATAGATGAAAAATCCCGGAAGATTCACCATACAAAGATTAGAAAAGCATATTTAAGGAAACATGAAGAAGGTGAAACAAAATGATAATTGTCTTTTTAACACATCATGCTAAGACATTACTTAACTTCTGAACCCAACTCACATGACCTTTCCTTGTTGTTTTTCAGATGGAAATTCGCTCAGGGCCAAGGATGTATGGGGAAACAACTCACTGATGGGTACCCTCGCATCAAACAGGGCCCATCATTAGTGTTGCATATCAATTCAAGAGAAAAACAATTTAAAGAAATACAAGGAAAAATTTACACATTAGTCATAAGTAATGAATAGAGAGAGAAACTGTACTAAGTCCCTTCATACATGGAGTGTGTATATTAATTTGAGTGTTATAAACATTAAGAATCTCTTTATACTAGAAGCATATCTAACTGTTGAGCTTAGACTACCTTTTAAAAATGGACAAGCATGTTGTGTATAGACGTCATAAACTAATTTCCTTCCACACAAGACAAAAGCTACTTGATAATTGAGTTATAGAACCACCAGTAACAATTTACAGGGGATATATTATTAATTCAATGATTGATACAGAAAACCCTGGCCACTAGTTTCAAGTCGTAGGGACAACGAAGATGAAAAATAACATTTGAGAAATTTCAAGGGGCTTTGTTGGTATTGAAGAGTTATCTTAGCATTCCAAAATCATAGAGGTCTTTAGTTCAACACTGTACAACCGGTTGAGACCACAACAGAGACAAGGGGAATTATACAATGCCTTTTACATTTCACAAAGGGATTCTTTCATGAAACTCTACCCTCCCTTGGATAAATGAGATATCATTTACTAAAACCTATTGAGGGGTGGCATATACATTAAGACAACAAAGAATGCAGGGACTGTAAGTAAAACAAAGGTAAAACAAAGACATCAAGAAATGCATAACCTTTCCATTATTCAATATTTAGACTGTCAAGTAACCTTCATGTTGAATGGCTCAGAAACTAGAATGATTTTTATAATACAGAGGGTTCCTAAAAGAAGCTAACCAGATGCTCCTACCTTATTATCTGGAGTCCCAATGGTAGAGGTCCGCCTAATACGTTTGATTCTAGAACAATTCCATGACTTAAGCATTGAGCAGTTACAGAGAAGATTTGATAACTCAACCTTATTTGCAAGGAGCACACAGAGCCGATATCGAAAGAAGACTAATGAAAATGGTATTTCTAGTGCCCATCTACTAGTCTACAGATGCTTAATGATGGTCCATAAGACAATACTATAGTTAGGTCAAGGTGGCAAGACTTTAGAGGGAAACTTTAAACTTATGATAATCCTGAGGGGATGTTTCCAAAATTTCTTAAAAGCTCTGGCAGAAGGGTCACTACACCTTCGTGACCGTATTGTAGGGACCTAACTTAATTAAATCCAAAAAAAATCATACAATTAAACATATAATTCCTTTCTCATTGCATAAATAATTCATTCACCATCAGATACACATAAATATTCACCAGAAATTAAAATTCATCCACAGCATGAAAATAACTCATCAAATTCATAAATAAAATACCTCCTTCTGATGCTAATTCCCGCTGATATGGTTGTCCTTTCCCTATTTCCTTGCCTAGCCTGATGCATTGACTAAACTCTGCCCAAACCGACTATCCTCCCATCCATCTAGGAGCATCATGTATGGCTCCCTAGCTCCAGGATACCGAAAGGAATCCTGGCCCCCGTGCCCAAAACCCCTAGCAACCCGGTGCCCCCTGCAATGGTTCACCAAAAACCCCGAAAACCAAACTACTCAAACCATCCAATATCCCATAAAAAATATGCCACAGAAATACCCCCCTCCCTCCAAATGCTCCCTTCCCCCAAATGATAATCATCCTCCTATTTCCCGTAGGACTCTTCCCGTCATATCCCCCCCTTCACTGACTCTCCTCTCCTTCATTAATTTCCTTATCTCCTCCTTTAATTCCTTATCCCCTTCTTTATTATCTTATCCCCTTCTTTATTATCATATCCCCTCCTTTAGTATCTTATCCTTAACCTATCATACGTAAGTTTTAAAAGGATTAAATTAAAGTTATTAAGCCCCTTAAATTTATTACCCATGTCATTGAATGTGATATGTAATCAATCAATTAATTAATTAATCAATCAAAAGTTATAAACAATTAATAAATAAATAAATAAATAAATAATATTATTAATACTAATCATTGTTTAATTAAAACCATATTAGGAAAATTAATTATCTAATTAATTATACTTAAAAATCCCTATGAACTATTTAACTAGGGTTGTTACAAACACCCGCCCTTAAGGAAACTTCGTCCTGAAGTTAAGGTATCTCATGATACAAGGAAAATAAACATGGTTCACACATTCATGACAATTAACCGACAGTATTAGTAAGTAAGCCAAGAAAACTCATACATACTAGTGTACATGTACAAGAAATGCATGTTTAGCTAGTACATACAAGTCTCGTTCATGTACTAATAATCAATAACTATCACCCTTATAGTATTTTATGTATACATCCAATCCAAGCAACAAGACTAGCCTTTTATAAAAGACAATAAACCAATAAAATGTTTGTGAAATCCTTTAATTACAATTATCCGGTTCAACAATTTTATTTAGACAACCGTGGTTTAGTTACATAATTATGAATATTCATATATACACATTTTCTTTTTAGAAGGGAAAAAACTAAATTCCACCATGTTGGTAGCCAATTCACCTTTTTCTATTATCCTATAAGATTCCTACACCTATGTCTTGCAAACATCAAGTTTTCTGTCACGTTTTTCAAATAGACAACATTTTCATTTATTGTGACATTTACACTTTTGTCTTCGTTAAGTTTTCAGGACTGTAAGCGTGAAAAATTTTCCTTTCGAAGTTGTTTTTCAATCATTATCTGAACTGTGGATATTTCTATTGCACTTACCTTTCATTGATCATTACATGACTGGCTATATCCTTTGATCGGTTCTCATACTTCGATTGATTGTATAACTTGGTTTTGTTGAAGGCATTTAGCACTTGGATTTGCACTTTATATAACTTGCTTGATCATTGATTCTATGAAATGCATAGGGGTTTGATTAAAATTTTTATTTTGTATATGATGTAATCCCTATGTTAATTTTTTCATAACTTAATGGTTTTTCAACGAATATGAATATCATTTGGCACCTTGGTTAAACTTTGTTTACATGAATCAATACATTGGCGGATAGTCGATTTTGGTGTTGATTTGTATGTCGGGTGTTTAAAACACTATGGCATAGTGTTGGCGCATATTGGTATACACATTTCATTTCATTGGTTGTATGCATGATTTAATGGTTGAATTATTATTATGGAATAAATAGATATGTAAATTGGCGGTTTTACTGGTGTAATGAATATTATGCATGGCAGAATCCACCACCTTTTCATGCGCGCATTAATGCTTACCCCTTTTGCTCGTTCATTGCTATTGATTTGGGTAGCTCTGCCCCTGTATGCATTGGTGAACTCAAACCCTTCCCTTACCATGCATTCAACTCCATGGCACCAGTCGTGCGAGTTGAACCCAATGGAAACCAGGCCCTGTTGATGTTTGATAATGCACGCCAAGATTTGGGAGACAGTGGATGGCTTACCTTCATGAAACATTTTGAGGGTTTTAACCTTTGCGTAGCTCGACAGTTTTCCATGACCTTCGATGGTTGTTGAGCCAAGGTCAGATATGTACAGTTAGAGATTGATGAACAGTTCATCAGCTCGGCCACAGAGTTATCTATTTCTAGATAGTGTTAGTTTAAGAATTGCAAGGTCGAGGAAGTGGCATGGATGTTGTGGTTTAAATCGCACAAAATCACCTCCTTTGATAGAGGTATGTCCATGACTATCCTTAAGAAAGGATGGCATGATTTATTAATGATAATCAAGCAGTTTGTGACCTACGAAGGTCGATATGGGCTTGTCTTCCTTTACCACCTACATCTATTGATGATTTTCATAGGTTATCCTCTAAACATGTTGTTCTATTTTCATCGGAGCTTGTATAAAATTTCCAAAAAGTATAAAATGCGCAAGGCCGACAACAGCTCGTTTCACCATGGGCTTATTAAGCGCATCATTGTTTATCATTTGAGTGTGTTGGGTGACAGTTGGAAGGCCTTCATCGTTCGTAATGGCTTTGAAGACACTGGCCCTATACATTTTGATAAACTTGTGGTAACTGAGACTAAGGTTGAACCGCTGCTACATTTGCACCTACTACTGTCTAAACCCTCGACCAACCCTCCTATCGACTTACCCAACACTGTAACTAAGAGTGTAGAATCCATTACAAAGCCTATGAGCAAAAATCCCAAGGCAACCCTCATTGCAAACGCCAAAGGGAAAAAGAATCCACATTTGATTTCACGGATGGCAAGGAACAAGCGAGACCCCCTATTGAGCCAAACCCTATCATCTTGAGTGAGGACTCTGATTCAGAAGTGGAGCGTTTCTTGGATAGTGAATACCCCTATTTGCAAGGTTTTTGTGTTGAACCCTCATATGATTTTGTATCAAACCTACCCCCCTGCCTAAAGGATGACCCTAACTACCCAGGTATTCAATTTCCTCCTGAAATCCTTGGCCATTTCACCAAACCCTCGCCTGATTTGTCTAAACCTACACACTCACCTTGTGATCAGTGCAATGCATGGTTGGAGTAGTATTATATTGATGTCCCGATACTACAGTCAAAGATTCAATCTTTGGAAGACAAGATTGTAGTCCTGACTAGTCAAAAGGCCAAGCTCCAGGCGACGGATAAAAAACAAAACACAATCGGCTCTATCCTGTTTAAAAATGTGGAATCAGCCATACCTATTGTAAACTCCAAGCTGGTATAATCAAGCAGCCTCGTCACCACACAGTTATGGAAAATTTGATATCGTCTTGTTTGTAAATAATCTAGGTTATTATAATGATTTGTATTCGGTTTTTTAACAGTTCTGTTCACATTATGAATAGCTCTGTTATATTATGTGCATTCTATATATAGCATTTCTTTGAATAAAAAGGAATTTTGATTCAGTATACGATTCGATTATTCCCAGTATAGAAATCAATAGATTTTGATTGGATTTGAGTTTGAATTTGTTGGATTTTTTGCCTTCAAATGAATTGGTTTGGATCCGATTTGAAAAGGAGATTTTTCATATTCAGTTTAGAACACAATCTTGCTCGGATTTGATCTGGTTATCATCCATGTGCTATGGTTGGCAAATGCTTTGATTAAGTTTGACTGTTACAATTTTGCTCAGATTTGATTTCATTATCATTGGTATGCTATGACTGGTAAATGTTTTCAGGAAGATACTTGTTACGATGCTGTGTCACTTGATTGTTTCCAAGTTAAGGATAATGACTCTGTCTCTTTGATGAAAACGTTATGCTCAAATAACATTCATGCCCGAATCGAGAATGAATCCGAATCATAACACTGTGTGAAAATCTTAGCGAATCGATTCGCTCTTATTTCAAATTTAGCAAGTCTATCCTACGAGTTGAGTTCAGATTATAATTGATGCTCTAAATTTATGTAATAAATTGGTCAAACCCTGATATGATTCGTTCGATTGAAACGATTGTGATCAAAATTAATCGATCTTGTCTGCTTGTTGTGCAAGGATCAATGATCGAAATCTATGACAAATTCTATTTGATTGATCCTATTATGTTTTTTGTTATGTGTCAGTTATGGTTTGAATTTGTTCACAGCTAAAATCGCTTGCTATACAGTTATCATGATTATCCTGTTCTATTCGATGATTTCTCCTATTGATGAGGCAAGTGTAACGAAGTGTTTGCGATTTGTTTTATTGAAAATCAAAAAGATCTCATAACAGAGGGATTCGATTTGCTGAGACACGATTATGATGTTGTTACATATGATTTCATTTACCCGACTTATAACAATAATCACAACAAAGTCTTTCTATCTTGGTATTTGGTTAAATGATATGAATATTTTGCTATATTGTTACAACTATAACGAGTGGAAAATGATTCTGTTGGATTGGATTGTGTCTATTGTTTAACAATCACATACGATATGTTTGATTACCAATTTCAATTGGATATGAAACAATCTTATTACTGTTCGATTATGACTCTGTGGATCCGATTTTGTGGTAACAGAGGAACATAGTATTCCTATCTCTCTGTTCGGTTGAATCATTTTTTACCCTGTTTAATATTAAATGACAAAATAATTTTGATTCATTTTCAAGTGGTTATTGGAAGATAACTAGATTTAATTCTTTTAAAAAAGATTTTGAATCGATTATGATGCTGATTCTGTATCTCATTTTGACTAGCTACAGAATCAGATGATTCTGTAGCTAGTCTATAGAATTTATATTTGATCATTTTATTAATAAAAGAATCTTCTAACTTGTCTATTTTGATCATTTTCAAGTGAATTCGAATTGCATGGGATTTGATGGACAATTTAGAGGATATTTGGATGTTTTAGTTTCATTTTTATTTCCTAGTTTAGTTGATCTTGGGAATATTTTCCTAGATTATGTAAACAGTTTGATACTATCCACAGGGAGGTTTTACCCTGTGGAAAAACTTATAAATACTTATTATTTTTGTAATAACACCATCCTCATTCATGGGAGAACAAGGACATGGAATTTTAATACAGACTGGGATAGAAATTGATGTTCTGCTACAACTTTACCTTTTCATAATATCAATATTTTGTTTCATGTTTATGTGTATCAATTTGCATATGGTTAATGACTACTTTAGCTATCTTAATATTTTGCAAATGATATGATTTAATCAATATAATTCATATCTGATTTCTTCCAGCATTTAAAGACATAGCAATTACTTGATTCAGTTTGTGAACGACAGATTTGTCTTCTTCATTAATTGGATTATTAAGTATAAGTTTTTGCATAACAGGTTTACCTTATTGCAGATATTTATAATGATATAATTGTTATGATTTTTATGTCTTGTTTGTCCTGTAAATAACTCAAAGAGCATTGCAGCCTATCATTTATGAGAAGCTTATGGATTATCCGGTGCGAGTTTCCTTCCTCCGACCAACTTCAAAGTTATCATACACAGGACAAATCTGGAGCGTTTCCAGGTCTGTTTGTTGTTTATTTGTTTAGTGTATTTATTAGTAGTGTAGTTAGATATATGTTTAGTTAGAATTCTAGTTAGAGTTAGTATATTGGTAGTTTAGTCTAGTTAGTTTTGTTTTATTTCTTGTTCATAAAAATTATAAAATCAACAAAAATATCTCTTGCTGTCTTTGGGCAGAATATAATGAGTTTTTTAGGTTTTATTCAAATCTGTGAATTGTAGATATTGTATATTTTGTGAATAAGTTATATTTCAAATAGTAGTTAGTGTAGTATTAGTTAGTAGTTTGTATATATAAAGATAGTAGATTAGTTAGTTTGTTTAATAAGATTAGTGTATTAGTTTGTTTTATTTATTGTTAGTGTATTAGTTTGTTTTATTTATTGTTAGTTAGTTTAGTTTGTTTTATTAGTTTTAGTTAGATTAGTTAGTTTAGATTAGTTTTCTCTTTGGTTTTCCTAGGACCTTAGATCGGCTAACGGAGCCGCTAAACCTGTCAGGGTGGTTCATTCCAAATGGCTTGGGTTATTAGACAACCCTGGATCGGTTCCACTCTCTCAGTTGACGAACGGTCAATTTCACCCATCAATAAATGGCGCTAGAAGGAGGTCCTGAACTTAATTAATGGCATGAGGCAGTCGCAAGACTCCTCCCCCCCCTAATCACTCACCTATAGTGACTAGAAGCTGTTCACACGATAATATTCCCCTTCAAACAACAACTACTTCAACCAATGATCCACAAATCACAGTTGAGCCAGCAACCCCTAATCCTACAGGTGGTGGCATACAAGAGATTGTTCGTCAATCTCTCATTAAAACACATAGTGCCTTAGCTCGTCTTAGGCAACCAAACCATCTGTGGGGTCAACCTTTGGATTTCTCTGATATTAGAGAACAATTAGGTGACACTAACCTCGATGTGAATCCTACAGATCCAAACTTAAATCCTGATGCAGGAGGATCTGGGATACCTCCTTCACCACCTCCCTCATCTCCTTCTGCTTCTGGAGGAGATTCCTCTTTTGACGAAGGAAATTCACCTTCTCAACCTTCCACACCCACTACCCCAATGGAAAATCAGAACAACCTTGCTAGACCCTGGCTTGATCAGGATGATGTAGATGTACCTGGAGCCCAACACCCTTTACCTAAACACTCAAAGAAATGGCTGCCCAAGTTTGATCCTGATTCAAAACAGATAGCTGAAGATCATATCAAAAAATTTATGTTAGCCATTAGACTCCACAATGTTGAACATGAAGATGTTGTTTGTAGGTTTTTCCCTTATACTTTTGAGGGTAATGCATCTACTTGGTACTTTGCCCAACAACCCTATACGATCGTGTCTTGGGAAAAGTTTGGGTCATGCTTTTTGGAAAAGTTCGGAGACGGTAAGCCTCCGAAAGTCTTAGTAATGGACCTTTCTAGCTTAAAAATGAACCCAAAAGAAAAAGTTAAAGACTTTAATCAAAGATTCTTAACACTTAAAAACCGAATCCTTGTAGATTCCATGCCTGCCGAGAGTCTTATAATAGCTTACTACACAAAATCTTTACATCAAAGTATAGCTATTTGGGTTAACAAGAAAGCCACGTTGTTAGAGGCCTTCGAGGAGGCCAGTCAGATTGAAAAAGACATACTTAGTCTTAAATACTCTTCTAGCAATGAAACTGAAACTAGTTCTTCTTCCAAAAAGAAGATTGAAATTCTCCCCAGACCTACGAAAAGTAAAACACAACCTGAAAACTCTGATTTGGAAAATTTAACTAAAGTTGTTTAGAAACTGTCGAATCAAGTTATAGACTTAAAAAGGTCGACTGAAGAAGCTTCCTCGAGTAAAGGACCTTACAAACCCCCTTTCTGAAAGCCTTTTCCTACCAACCGACCTAATCCAAACCCTGAAGGCTTAAATCTAGAAAGTTTGCAATGTGCCCTTCAAAAAATTCTAGAAGCCCAAGATAACTTGATGCCCCCTGAGACCCCTCAGGAGGTAGTTGAACAGAAAACAGTTCAAGAAGAAGAGTCTTCTCCAAACATATTTGGACACTTCTCGTATAGTATCTTCCAAGCAAACTTTGAGACTGTACATCCTTATAACACTAGGAGTAAGACAACAAACAAGCCTTCTACTGAGAACACCACAACTCCACCTCCAAAGCCATCCAAATCAGCCGAGACTAAACAGAGTAATGTGAACCCTAATTTAGATTATGATGTTGTTGAAGATCTTAAAAAATTAAGGGCTAACATTTCTATTTATGAGTTGTTGAAGTTTCCATTTTTTATTAAAAAAATGTTGCAAAATATTTTAGAGAACGACAAGAATGGTAATTCAATTGGTAACAAGGTTGTACAAAGCAAAGTTCTGCAAAAGACTTCCACTAAAAATAATCCTGATCCTCAAGATAAAGGAAGCCTTCCTGTAGTCCCTATAAATAATGTAAATAATGTAAATAATTTAGACAAAGAAGATAAAGTAGCATTAGAAATTACGAGTAAGAAGCCACAAACTACTACTCCCATTACTCGCAAAAATATACCTCCTTTTCTTTTAACTTTTGATATTTTCAACAGAAATGTGCATAATTGTATGGTTGACTCAGGAGCGTCATACAATGTGATGCCTTGGTCTATCTACCAAAAGATTAATGCTTAAGTGGAACCATCTACTTTAAAAATCATATAACTTGATCGGACAAATGTTAAAGTTATAGGCAAACTAAAAAATGTATTGATTAGATTATCGTCTAACCCAAAGGTTCATCAGGTTATTGATATAATCGTTGTGGATATTCCATAAGTGTATGGTCTATTTTTAAGTAGGGACTGCTCTGAACAACTACATGGTTACTTCGCAACAGACTGGTCTCAGTTATGGCTCCCAGAGAATGGTAATCCTAACAAGATCATGGTGAATCCTGAGCGCTATCTTAAATTCACGGTCACAGACCTTAATGATCCCAACGAACCATATACACTTTATGTTGATTCACCTGAAGTTCAAGGGATCAACACTTTCTTCGGCAATTTCATGGTCGAGGCTTCACCTATCATTAATCCAGAACAGCAGTCTGAGATCTTAGCAGATATGCAACCAAAAGCTTCTATGCAACATTCCCATGAGCCCGATGGAAATCAAATTTGGTCTCTGTATTTTGATGGTTCTAAGTCTAAAGAAGGAGCTAGAGCAGGCTACATCATCATCGATCTGGCAGGTAACAAAACATTAATGGCTTGTAGACTAGAATTTGAATGTACTAACAATACTGCAGAATATGAGGCTTTACTACAAGGTCTCAGAAAAGCTCTGGATATGAACATTCAAATCCTTGTTGTATTTGGCGACTCTGACATAGTGGTTAGGCAGGTAAGATATTCTATACATTGGCTTTCCCTGCATCTCAAAAGTTACCAGTCTGAGGTATGGAGTTCAATGAATAAATTTTATGCTTTCAATATAAATTCCATTCCTAGATTAAATAATGCTGAAACAGATCTACTAGCTAATGTAGCCTCTAAACTTCTTCCTGCAGAAGGCTTGTCTCCAAACGCATTCTCTGTAAAGCTATTATTTCTGTAACAACCCTCCTTATTCACCCTCAGCGTGAGAACACTGTTCACCTCCATGTTTGAGTAATGGGGCCGAATGTACTGCCCTTGGGTCTCATAAAACAGGACTGAGCTCCTTACCCGCGCGCCCTAAACTCAGTCGAGGAACGCCTGCCACGACTATCAAGTGTCGGGTCACTAAATGCTGGTGGTCTGTCCGGCGCACCTACAGGGAGGATAATCATAATTATTGTTTAGTTCTCATTAAGTAACCTAGATGGCTCGCCCACTACACGAGACAGTCCAGCGAAACCCTAGATCTCAATGATCTTTTTAAAATTAAACCGACAGGCATTGTCAGAATAAATGCATAACTCCTTGGGAACGTTGAACAGACAGAGCGGAGGTTAGTGATTGTTGTTGATGGATCTCAAATACAGGTCTTTTAACGTATCTTCTATCTAGGGTCTTATTCCAGCCTAAATCCAAGAATTATTACTCTACGTAGCGTATTTAGCCGCCTACATTCTTAGCGGTCATTAACCTAGCAACCTACCGTAATTAAATGAAACAATATATATATTCTGTGATTTTCTACAACCAGCATCTACTCCCTTCAGTTGCATTGAGAAGAATGTGAACTGCAATAAAAAGGTACCTAAATTTTCGATGTGATGCACACTGGTCTTTATCTTGGTTTTTAACGCATTATGTTCAGCGTCCTTATTGTTATTTTTATTAATATTTGCAATATTATCCTAAAGTGAGCCTATTACTTCATATTGGATATTGGTTGAACGTGTAGTGGAATGTTCTTGTCGTCTAGTGATTGCTAGGTTAGCATTCGAATGTTAGAATAGGGTTATGCCCTTCGCAATCATATTGTATCATAAAAATAATGATAGGGATGACTTTTATAAAGTTGATTTAATCATTTTTATTTGCATTAAGGAAGGTTCGGTCATGGAAACCAAGAACAACAATTTATTATGTTTTAGTTAATGTAATCACCTTTTGTTAATGGAATAATTGAAATAAAAGGGAACGGTCCGATTAGGTTAAGAAATCTAAAGGTAATGACATATGTATCATTGCTAATCAAATTGTTATGTGAGTGGTATTTAAAACAATGTAACATTTAGTAGTGTTATTGTCATGACCCTTTTTTTTTAACTATAAGGATTATTGTTATGTGATATGATGTGGAATCGAATATTTTAATATTTGTTGATTGTCAATGATTATACGAGTTATTGGTATTGTTAGTAATAGGCATTATTTTTATTACTTATTGTATTGGTTAAATGCATGATGTTTAGATTGAATGCAATAATATTACTTGTTAAATACTATTATTAATATTGTTCTAAGCTGCAATGTCAATATTGGCTTAAATACCCTGATATTACTTGTTAAATTTGCCATAACAAGGTTGTTTAAATCTGCCAGGTCAATGATGATGATTGACTAGCAAAATTAATAATTGTTGATTTCCATTTTAATATTATTAAGGGAAATGTTAGTACTAGTTGATGGGTAATGTTAAGTAGATGTTGATTGCAACTGTTCATGTTATAAATGGAATGATAATGCTGGTAGAATTTCAATGTTAAGTCTTTGTTTACTTATTGTGTAGTTGCAATATTAATGTTGTTTAATGGGAATGTTAACACTAGTTGAATCGCCATGTTAAGTGATGGCTAAATTGCCATGTTCATATTAGCAACGGAATGTTAAGGTTAGTTGTTTAATTGCAATATTAATTGCTATTAATTGAAATATTATTGTAGGTTGAACTGCAAGGTTGAGTAATTGTTCAATTCACAATGTTAATTAGGTTACTTATGTTGCGAAGTTAATATTGTTAAAATGTATGTTCGTGATGCTATTTAGATCGCAATTTAAATATTTGCTCAACGACCATGGTAACGCTCGTTAAAATGGCATTCTTAATAAGTAGCTTTATTACTGTGGTATTATCGTTTAAATTGCAATAATAAGGTTGTATAAATTGCCAGGGAAATGATGTTGCTTGAAAATTAATATTGTTTAATTGCCATGATGAGTACTTGTTAAATTGCATTGATAAGGTTGTTAATCGCCAGGGAATTGGCGATGGTTGTTTTGCAATTTACTGATTGTTTGCCCTGATATTACTGGTTGATTGCACTAATAAGAGTCATTTTAATTTGCAAGGTCACGAGTGATTGGGTGAGTCGCAATGATTAATTTTGTTAATCGAACTTTTCGGGATGATGTCTAAGACTACTAGGTTTTTATTCGTTAAATGGAAGCATTAATGTTAAGGTCTTCGTAGATTAATAATAACTGCTGGAGCATTGATCCTGATTGATGTCTTCGGGTCTCTTTAGTGGTTGGTCGAATTGAGTCCTCCTGACTTGCGTAGAGGTCATGATTGTCCCTAATTTTGTAGTTCCTGGTGGTATCGTATTGCGTCGTATGTTCGGTCGGGAGGGATATAGACACCTCTAGTAGCTTAGCATTTTTGTCTGTGTGTAATCCGGTGGAAGGAATCCAGTGCTGTATCAAGAGTCCCGGGATGTTTAAAGGCAGAGTTCCACTCTTGCGACACATTTTGAGCCGTATCAGTAGTCTCGGGCT